>BSBK01013305.1:0-56005 GCA_027943335.1 Chamaecyparis obtusa
TACATACATATATATATATGTATGTATATATATATATAAGATATATATATATATATATATATATATATATACATATATATATATATATATATATATATATAGATATATATATGTATATATATATGTATATATGTATATATATGTATATATATGTATGTATATATATATGTATATATATATATATATATATATATATATATATATATATATATATATCTTTTATATATATATATCTTTTATATATATATATATATCTTTTATATATATATATATATATCTTTTATATATATATATATATATATATATATATATACATATGTATATACATATATATACATATATATATATATATATATATATATATATATATATATATATATATATAGATATATATATATGTATAATATATATGTATATATGTATATATATGTATATATATGTATGTATATATATATGTATATATATATATATATATGTATGTATATATATGTATGTATATATATATATGTGTATATATATATGTATATATATATATGTATATATATGTATATATGTGTATATATATGTGTATATATATGTGTATGTATATATATATATGTATATATACTATATATATGTATATTATATATATATATGTATATATATATATATGTGTATATATATATATATATGTATATATATATATATATATATATATATATATATATATATTATATATATATATATTAAAACTCCACTTTCAAAAATATTCACATTATTTTTTTAAAATTGTAATATTAAATAGTTCAAAAATAGTTGTTATGGAAAAAATAGATATACGAAGAAGATTAAAGAAGAGGAAATAAACCTTATGCTTCAAAAAGTTATATTGAATCAATTGATACTAATTGTTTACTCATTACAAACAATGTAATTTATAAACAAACCTTTCTTGAAAATATCATTGCAAATGACAATAAAATGTTCAAAAGTTAATGAAAAACTTTTACATTTGAACAAATAAATTGGTTGGGAAAAATCAAATATTTATCAACCTAGCTTTAGATTCTTAAATTCATAAATTTTTATATAAAAAATTATACAAATAAATATATTATTAAATTTAACATAAACATTTATATTTTAAAAAATGATTCCACATTAATACTATTTATTAGTTTAATAAAATTAAACTAAAATATATTTTAATAATTATACATTATTATATCTTGTAATTAATCTTTTTACAATTAAATAATTATTTTAAACAGTTGAAGACACTATGGATAAGAAATAAAACTAATAAAACTGAAATTAAAAAAAAAACCAAATTTGTTCTTAAATAATCAGCATAATAACATTCAAATCATAATCAATAGAACTATAAAAATAAAATTAAATCGTTTAATATTCAAATATTCTCATAACTAATAGGAGGCACTTCATACAAAACTCATTTCCCCTCAAACTTCCCAAAGAAAATGCATTGTTAAAAATAAATGAAATTATTAATGACAATTATATTTGACATACCTACCAATGAATAATCTCCATAAGAAAAACCTACTCTTGGATGGAAATTAGTCATCATGGAGAATTATTGTGTACAAAACACAAGATGAAAATAACCCTTGAGACAACATCAAGGAAGGAACAAACGGAAAGCAGTTATTGTTATCTTCAAGAAAACATTCCAATCTTTACTGTAGTAAATATGCACAACATTCTCTATGTGAGTTCTATTTATGCTTTCCAGCTACAGTGTCAACTTGAAATTATACAAAGCTTTAAACTTTATAATCTCCTTGACTTTTAGATTTTATATTCTCCTTAATTTTTGAATTCTATAATTTCCTTAATTGTTGGTCATTGATTGACATTGAATTAATGGACTCGGATGACCATAGAGAGGGCATTGATGTCAATTTCTTACACTATCACAGAGGTATATGACTTCAAATACATTAAATTAATATATTCATGTGATTTCTTATTAGCAAATGTTCTTTGAAGAGTTATTATAATTATTTAGCAATCAATTATAATTGAATATTAAAAGAAGAGATTTTTTTGGGCCATAAATCATTTAAAAAAATTTTATGATTTTTCAGCCAAATTTTTCCTAAAGAATGTTAATTTTTGTAAGAAATCTTTTAAAGAGAGTTAAATTGTTAAGTTTTCACTTTATACAGATTTATTGTGATTTACTCTTTTCTTCGGTGACTCTTAAGCTATTTAAAAATATTTTAAGCTCTATCTACCCGTGATATACAAAATAAATTATTGTCCTCTACAATGACAATTGGAATCCCCCATTATACATTAGTGACTTGCAAGAAAGAACATTGTGTTATTACATGAAAGATGAAGAAAACTAGGGTGCACAAATGAGTAGCTACAAGGAGATGAAGAATCATACGTTTTGTCTCTAAGGGTCAAAACCAACAATCCTGATGCTATAATGCGTATATGGGTCATCCTAATAAATATGCTTCTTGTTTAATGGAAATTCATGAGAGATGGGTGAGACAATAATGACATGTTTAATACATTGGCATCTAATAGCCGGATAAATGTTACAAATTATCACAAAAAGTGGTAGGACTGCACTGATGAACTAAAGGAGCCCCAATCCTTTTATAATTATCATGCTGGTATCAGAAGGATCAGAATGCACATGTAATTGATGAAGGACCAAGAACTATTGTCTTGCAACTACGATTACTTTGGTGGAAAATAATAGATTGAAGAGGAACCAATAGATACAATGTAGAAGAACTGGACACCAAGTGGAAGAGAAATATAAGTGAAAATGGGTTCTACTAGAACCCATTGCGCTAGTATCTTATGATTACATAACCCGGATGGATCAAATAAGAAATAATGGTAGACATTGGCAAATAATAGACCAAATAAAATGAGAAATATTATATTAAAAAATGGCCAAGAAAACCTCATATTAGCATCACTTGTATACATTGTTTGTGGATTGTAACCCCATTTATATTAAAATTTTAAATCATAAGAAGATGTCAATATTTAGCCATGAACAACATTTAGGAGTATAATTATAGAAAGGGGCATTAAGATGTCAGTTCCAATCTTTCATGTATCTTATCCGAATATTATGAAGTATGTCAAGATATGTCAACTCAATAATGGTCTAAAATGATTTAAAGTTTCACTTTTGAAATCATATATTCATCCTAGCTTTGATCCAACATAGAAATCTCTAGTGGATCTAGAAAATAGGTCTCGGTAGCTCAATTCCATCAATGAAGATTTTGAGAACATAAATCCATATAAATTTGGCTAAATGTCTAACCTAGAAAGTGATCTTAGTGTCGGTAAAAATGGTCAGCACTCCCCTTGAGATTTGTGACATGGCTTAATCGCCTCATGTGTCTTCTATAAGTCTAGTGGTTCTATTGAGCATTAACAGGTCGATCTTTTGGTGCAACGGCAACCACTACTTGTAACAAGTGGTATTAGATCTTGGTCACAAGTTCAAATCCCCTTGGGTAATGCTGAGGGGGTGATTGTTGGAAAAAATGGTCAATGCTCCCCTCAATATTAATGACATGGCTTAGCCACCTCATGTGTCTACTGTAAGTCTAGTGGTTGTATCAAGCATTAACAGGTCGACCTTTTGGTGCAACAACAACCACTACTTGTAACACATAGGAGACTATGAAATAGAGAGTTAATTTCTAGAAATATAATTTCTAATGTCATTCCTATTCTCCATTAACCAAGGTTTGGTAGTATCTCAAATTTTATATATATTTTAAGAAATAAAATCAATCGAATTTACATGAAGTCATAGTGAAAATAGATTTATAACCTACCCCTTCTTAATCCTATGTATTGGATAAGAAACCAAAAAATTTATAATTTAGTACAACAAAATATTGTAGATATGGAGATATTTTCCATGCAACAATTCAAATTGTGATATTGCTATTAGGATTCAACTATGAAGTTTTTGAGTGAAATTCATTAACCCATGTTTCATGAGTAGTGGTTCACAAGAACCCAACTCGCATGAGAATGAATGGAACACTTAGCACTCATTATATCTAGTTGATTCTCATAGAGGTGAAGCATCAAGACTTTCGGAGAGGTCACCCATCTTAGCACTACTTTACTTCAAGTGTACTTAACCACAAAGTTTCCTCCAAGGTTAAGCTCACTTTTCTTGTAAGCCCATTTACAAAACCTTCAACAAGTGTTGTTCCTTATGAACCATTCATTATAAAGCCTCTTAAGCTCAAGAATTGATAAGTAGATGATATTTTCAATAAGTCAAATTATGATATTGTTATCACTATTCAACTATGTAGTTTTTGAGTCAAACTCACTGACCCATGTTTCTTGAGTAGTGGTTCACAAGAACCCATCTCCCATGAGAATGAATCCAGAGTTCACTTAGTACTCATTGCATCTAGGTGATGCTCACAAAGGTGAAGAATTTTTACTTCTTGGGGGGTCACCCATTCCAATACTAGTCTATCCCATGCATGCTTAACCACAAATTTTCCTACAAGGTTAAGCCTACATTGATTGCAGCCACATTTTTAAACCCTTTAGAAAGTATTGTCATATGAACCATTCATTAGAAATCCCCTTACGCTCACCAATTAATAATTAGGAGATATTCTCCATGACAAGTCAAATTGTTATATTGCTATCAAGATTCAACTATATAGTTTTTGAGTCAAAGTCATTGACCCATGTTTCATGAGTAGTGGTTTAGAAGAACCCATCTCCCATTATAATGAAAGAAACACTTAGCACTCATTTTTATCTAGATGATGATCACATAGGTGAAGCATCAGGACTTCTCAGGAGGTCTACCATTCCAATGCTACTCCAACTTAGGTGTGTTATTTCATAGGCCCTATTTTAAAGGTGTTATTCTTCTAAATCACTCAAGTGATATAGAATCACATTTAGTGCATATAAGTGATAATTAGAAATGAGATTGGTAAGAAAAAACCCTCTAAAGTTGTCTGAAAGGTAATAGAATTATTATGTGAGGGTGGTTGCAAGAAGTTGAGCCCCACTTTTGGGCAAGCAGTGGAAGTGTTTTCCCTATTTTTAAAATTTCCTATCAATTGATGTCTAAATTTGAGGCCCTTAGAGATTGAATCTCAAAAAAGTTTAGTAATATAAAATGTAGTGCTCGGAGTCTACTTTTCAAATATGAAATTTTTTTAAATATCCAAATTTTTTGTAGGAATGTTTTAAATCCACATTTTTAAAATGCCTATTTTAAGACCATACCATAGTCATGTATGAGCAACATATTTTGACCTAAATAAATGAATTTTGCAGATCCTTTTGGAAAAATATACCTAAGACACCAAAGATTGATGAGCATAGTTTTTCTTATTTTTTTATTGATTTTTTTAAACTAATTTTTAATTGACTATAAAGTACATTTTCAAAACTTTTAGTGTACGACCACCATAATTTGATGAAAATTTCAGATTTTTTTTTTAAAAAAAATTTATCTTCAAGAGAATTGTATGTAGATTGATGTCATAATTTATTTTCCAAAAAACCTAAAAATAGAAAAGTTATTAAAGTTTTAGTGAACCTCACTATTTTACACTTAAGTACCACTTTTAATTAATAAATAATGCAAAAATAGTAAAAATAATTATATCACTATGAAATTCACATTTTTGAAATCAAGATAGTGAGAACAATAATGAGTTTTTGTTTCATCAAAAAAATATGATCAGGAAGGCCCTCAAACAATTGTAGGACAAGGCATAAATCTAGCATTGTAGTGCCTTAACCAAATTTTTGGAGGTCAAGGTAAAGGCTTGGTTCCACTAAGCCTAAACCAAACCTATTTTGAACCAAAATCTATGGAGGATGTGGTTTCCCACTCATATCATAAGAAACAGGTGCTCATTATTTTAATTTCAAAAAAGGGGCACTTGTTTCTTAAAAAATAAAATTAGTGCATTAAAATACATTGTTAATCATTAAAAAAAATAGAAACGGGCACCCATTTTTTGAATTTTGGATTGGGTGTATGAACCTAAATCAAGTGCCCATTTCGAGTGACATTTTCCAATTCTACAAGACTTCTACCAAATAGGCACCCAACTTCGCACACTTACACATGACTCTACAACCCTTTCGTTTGAGGCCCTAAGCGGAGCATATAATAAAGAATAATAAATATTAGTGGCTACAAGAACTCCGAATAGGAGACTCTTTTTATATTCAATAATGTATTTGTATCAACATGAGCAATAAAAATATTACAAAGAGAAGAATTGTTGAAGAATAAATTAAAAAGTAAAAGGGGTCCTAATAAATTTGAATATATCACCATGATACATTTATTTCCAACAAATAAATTGATGCAATGGGATTTCAACACTAAATATTGACTATTTCATTGGGTTTATCTCCACTAAATTCAAGATCCTAAATCTAAATAGAAAGTGAAAATATATTACAAAGCATGCTTGACATTATCATCTTCATCCCAAAGAGTAAGAAAAGAATACTAGTAGAGTAAATCCATTAAAAATTTATTTCTTAGTATTAGGAAAAGAAATTCCTCTAAAATTATTTAACAAATAAAATTACCAATCAAGCAACCAAATATTTCTATAGCCATTACATAAAGATTAATGAAAAGAAGATGTAATTCTATTGAATAATCTTGGAAAGATCAAAAGTGGGTGATCACCTATAATTGATGGTATAAAAAATCATGTGAACTATATTAATTAATAATTATTATAGGACTGATCAATGTTTGGGTGGGTATAAAAAATTAAATACAAACAAAACATAATAGGGTCAATCAATATTGATTGGGTGGGTATAAAAAATAAAAAACAAACCAAAAGATCCATCATAGTCGTACACGAGGGATTGATCTTCTATAGATTCCACCAATTTTTGACCCTCCAAGACTAGGCCAACTTTTTGGGACTAGGATGACTTAGCGAATATGTCAACTTAAGTCACCACTATCCTTCGAATCTGTAAACTTTATAGTCAGGAGTTGCAAGTCTTAGGGTTCCAGATCCAAAATGGTTTATGATTCTGACATGTTTTTGATAGTCAATTCAAGATCTGAAACTCATTTGTCCTCTTCTAGCCCTCAAGGTGAGTTTGTTCTTCGTATTTCCTTCTTGCACTTATTGTTATGCATCAGATCTAAAATTGCATCTTTCTTGTAAGCGTCTCTTTAGTCAAACAATAAGTCTATTTCATACATTTACATATCATAATTAATCTTTCTATCCATATACCGAATACCCAAATCCCCTATTATCTAGATCATGCATTAGCATCCCTTCTTCCTTTTAGGTTGTGTTAATCAAGTTTGGTGTAAGAGTGGGTTTTGTATTCCAATGTATATATAAAGTGGGGGTCTATCATTGATCACAATTTTCTATATCACACAAGATAACAATCATCAACAATGTGCTACAATTTTTTTTTTTGATAAACCTTACCCCCATCCTTGAGATAGAGAACATGATCTTGAATTTTATAGTTATAGCTTGTCATGGCTATGTTGCAAGAGCTTCTCCACTTATCTTCTAAGTTAGTGAAATAGTCATTCTTTGAACTCAACAAAGGTGTGACCGAGCTCTAAGGAGGTTTACATAAATATTGGTAGAAAATCCCAAGCTAGTATCCACTATTGTGTAAGAGTTAGAATTACACTTGATATCGCATAATGAGGAAATTGCATTAGATTCTAAATGTGATGTAAATGAACAAGATTAGGATGATGGCATAATGACAACTTATTAAGAAAAAGTGGTTTTGACTTGGATGTGACAACTTTTGATTTAATATAAAACCTATAAAAATGGTTGAGAAGGATAAAAATAAGCTAAATAAATAAATAATAGGTTTACTTGATAGAATGACTCTATCAAACCACTTTAGAATCCATTTAATTATAGAGTGAATGTGTTTTCATGTGTATTAGGTAAAGTTAAAATTATGGTGATCAATATTAATATAAAAAGCCCATAATTTTGTAAGCATGTAACACTAAGCTTCTTATTTTTTAATTATCTAATTCAAAGAGAGATACCCTCATCTATATTAAAATTACCACACACAAACTAAAAAGAATTTATTAATGATTTTACATTCATTGCCAAATAGTACATTTCCAACATCATTAGAGGCATAAATGTCGATAACCCTAAAAGAATGATTGTTGGTATTAAAAATATGTCTTAGAAATCAATAAGTGGATTCATGGCCATAATCAACTAAATGTTGTTTTCATCTAGGATATGAAATAAAAATACCATCCTAACCTTGTTCATGATCACTATGAAAAAATAGTCATTAGACCATATGACATGGCATACAACAAATATAGAAAAATCCTTTAATCATCCATTTATTTCTTCCAAATAAGTAATATCACGCTTAGAAAATCTTTTTGGACTACCCTAAACAATATACTTACTTTTGAGGTATGTCAAATCTTAAACATTTCATGAAAGAAAACTCAAATAAAATCCCATGAAGCTCATTAAGAGCTTCATAAACATTCTTCAAAAAATATTCCTCTATGATTATTTTTGACAACTTATAACATACCAACTAGAATACATTACACCAATGCTACTATTTTTCTAGCCTATGAGGCCTACTAGCATTTTGAGAAGATTCAAGAAAATTTAAATAAGTAGTAGTTTGAAAAGATAGAACATTAATCTAGGTAAGTTGATCTAATATTCATGTCTTTCTTGCTTCTTTGGAGAATTTATCAACATGTTCTAAAGAAACAACCCGTTTCACCTTTTTAATAGACTAAATAAAAGTTGTGAATTACTAGCTTGGCTTAGAGGTCCACCAAAACTTAGACCCTTCACTCTATCGTTGTGATTTTTCTTCCTACTAACTACTATGAGATAATCCTCTTAAATATTTTAAGGAGGGATGCCCATATAATTTTTGGGATTTGGCTTAACTCACTAAGTGAGAAGGATAAATCCTTGATTTTGTCTTCAAAGGATCAATAACTTAATAGGTGTTAATAAGTTGAGATACATGAATATTTGAGTAAGATAATGCTCACTGATATGAATTTTAATAGTGTTTTTAAGGTCCTTAGATGAGTTAGCCTCAACACCAAACCTTTTGGAGATGAGATATAATATTATTTGCTTTAGTATAGACAACATGACATAAATAGGTCATAATACTATTTAGAAAATACCAAAGAGAAAAAGGGAGACTGAGAAAATCAACCTATATTAAGAATCAAATAGCATGGTCCTATAAGGCAACAAAGTCTCATGGTGATGAGCAAAGATCAAAAAAGAAGTATGAATCTATGCTCAAAAATAACTTACGCAAATTTCACCTCTAGAAAAAAAAAGTCTTAGTGAATTTTTTGAATAATTTCTATGTAGATCTCATATGGGACCCAAAGTTTGAGCATTCCTTCATAATGATTCTTATGGATTGTGGAAAGCTCATATCATTTGAAAGATTCTTTTAGTAAAATGTGGTTTACAACATCTATTTTTAAGATGAATTTTTAGAGTCTATTTAGAAGTGCCATAATTATACACATTCAAGTTACTTAATCCAAGACCAAAAACTAGATTAGTGTAACTAACAATTATTTAGATAACAAACAATTTTTTTTCCAAACTATAACACATAATATCAAATCTCTATTTAGGAATTTAATATGATCAAATTATAAAACTTAAACAAAATCATACTTACCAAACCAACGGAAAGTCTTAACTTTTTTTTTCATAAGAAATAATTATATAAATAATTCCTTATCATTTTTTATTAATTATTAATGTGATTTGATAGAATGAATAGATTACAAAAGACCTTGTTATTCCTACATCCAATTTAAAAAATGATTCAAAATGTTAATTCTTGTATGAATGTTTCTGGAAATAATTGTATGAGATATTTTTACCATCAACATTGAGGACCACACTATGATCCATCATCAAAATGAGAATGCAAAAGATGATAAAACATAGAATATAATCGAAATGTCGATGATAAAAATATTTCACACAATTATATCAGAAAACATTCATACAATATTAATAAAATTTGAAAATCTACTGTCACTAATGTTAATTCTTTTTATTACCATCGCTATTCAACAAGTCACGTCCTCCCCATTATAAAGAAAAAGGAGCATGAACAGAATGCCTGCCACCGACACTATAAAGCATCGCATAATAATACAGCTGAAGAATAAACCACGTTTCTGCGAGAAACCTACTTTTACAGGATTGAACCTCATTATTATTATTAACACATACTCACCAGCCATTCATTTTACTGTGGCTATTACAGTTTTGATTGTCAGCTGATCCGTTAGTGTTAAAAGTTCTCTACTATTCTTATCATAGAAGAAAATACTTTTGCATTTATTGAACTCAGCTTGTATTTATTATTATTATTATTATTTTGGTTGTTAATGAGAGATTATTGAGTGTCTTTACAAATTTTAATTCTTAAAAAATATATAATTCTGCTAAAAGACTTGTCATATAGATTGTAAAAATCATGTTTGAAGACGAGAGCTGAAAGATTGTTGTCGGTATTAGCTTTCTACAATTCATGACATTATTTTGGAAGTCAATTGTCTAAATTTTTTTGGTCTAACTTTCAGATTACAATCCATATCCTAGTTTTAATGGTGTATCGGTATCATTAGAGAGGAGACCACACTGAGTGATATATCATTAAAAAGAGGATAGTCAGTGATTGTGGTCTGCAACATGGATTAAAAAATATGTACAACTGATTCTAGAAATAATGTCATATTAAAAATTGAATATCAATTTATAATTTTTAAATATTAATTTAAAAATATTGACCGATATCATAAGTAGATGTTTACAATCTATAATTTGATTTATTCTTAAAATTCTAAATCAGATTATGTATTAATTTTTAAATCAACAGTTAAAAACTTACTCAATAATCTAACATCAATAAACAAATCAGATAATATTTGATTCTAAGACAGTTTATATTAATAATATTGATTTTGGAACAATTTTATATTAGCTGTTTGTCTTGTATGAACTGCCCACCGCTGTTTGATATGATTTTTAAACGGTGTTTGTCTGACATCTGTAGAATTGTTTTTGAAAGTGCTTTTATGAACTGCAATAATTTGACATTGCAGGCTGTGTAATTGTACTGTTCTTTGACAACAACAGAATGTTCTGGACTACCCACCACAGTTTGATATTATTGATATTATTTATAGTATCAGATTTGTGCGACAAATTGTACTTTTCTCAACTGTACTAATTTGATTGTTCAGCTAACCAATCGAATCTTGTGGCTACTACAGCGTATTCTGTACAATATTTTAGCGTATTCTTGAAAAATAAAGTCTCATTTCACCTAGGGCCCGTTTGGTTGGGAAATGAACTAAACCATGGTTTCGAAAGATATCCCGGTTATACATAACCTTGGTTTTCCAAATCCTGGTTATGCATAAAATCGCTGTTTGGTTGCATTTTGAGGATATGAGGTTTTAGGGCTTTTTCTGAACGCAAAAACGAAGCAAACAAATTTTTTTAGGGCATCCGCAGATTGGGTCGTGCCCTTACCCTTTGTTCTTGTATCCGAAATCCGAAAAAATCTGTTAAATGCATTTTATTCTGGGCGAGATGGTGAAATCTGTTTAGAACTTGTTTGGCATTTCGAAATGAGCCGGTTTCGAAATGGCATCCACAACATGGGCATCCGCAGCCAGTGTGGGCTTTGTCTATGCGTGGGTTTTGTCTCTGTGACTGGCAAAGCATTTGCTTTGTCTCTACGATCGGGTTTCTGTAGGTTTCCGCGATTTTCGCGATTAACACAGAAACTTTCGCAGGTTTTTCGCGATTTCCGCGAAGGTTTTCATGCCCGGACCCGACGGTGGATTAAATTTGGTTGATAAAAAAACATAACCGTGGATTTGAAAGATATTCCACCCCCTGAGGTGGAATGAACTTATCCATGTTTTGGGCAAAATGGGGGTTTCGAAATCCACATTCTCATTTTGAAAAAGGGCAACCAAACAGAGTATTGCACCCCATAACCGGGTTATGGGTGGCATAACCCGGTTATGGGGTGCAACCAAACAGGCCCTTACCCTTTGTTCTTGTACAATGTAATGGCATGATCGTAAGAGGATTGATCATTACATGTTAAAATTATCAGAGACTATTATAAACTTTAAGTATCTTAATCATGCAGACCAAATAATTTGGTGAAATAATTAAAATTTGTCCCTAGGCCAAATTCATGAATGAAGAACTAGGATTATAACTCCACATGTAGACTAGGATCCCTTTACATAGAAATCAAATACTAGTTGTTACATTAACAATCATTAAACTATCTAAGAGAGCCAAGTGCTCAAAGATGCCAAGAACTAGTACTTAAAAAGCCAATTGTTAGTGTGATCATTCATAGGTGACGCTCACTTAACCAAGTTATTAGTGCTATTTTAAAGATAATTTGTTATGTGTTGATTTATTGGGACTTAGTAGAGTTTTAATTTTTATTTATAGATTTATAATTTTTTATAAAGGTAAAAATAGGTTTTTGAATGGAATCTAAAACCATATACAATCAAGATCTTAAAATATTCAAATCAGCCCTTACACAAAATAAATGTTTGCTTTACAACTGGCAGCAGGACCCTAGCCCTCCCAAAAAGAACAGGAAAAAGAAACGACAGGCAGCAAACAAAAAAGACAAAAACTGGCATATCCTCCAGTGACCACCCATCAACCAACCAACAAGACCTACTTTATCTTTTTCATAGCCTTCTCCGCCTGTTTCTAGAGATCCTCCATCTTCTGAATGGAGTCTTTAAGATCTTTTAGCTCCTTAGGGGTATCAAGCAATTTCCTTCTGATGCCATTTCTCGTTCTAGACCCCGGCCCAGATCTCCCAGCATAAGCTTTCAGCGTTATAGTAGTGTTCTCCAGCTATGTATGGCCTTAAGGTTCATCACAGAAGCCTTAAGGCCTTCATTGTTGTGCTTAAGAACATCATTAATAATATGCTCATTGTGGCTGGCTTTCTCTGTCAGGTCCTTTAGCTTGTCTTCCACCATAGCTTGGATTTCCGCTATCTTTTCCTCTTTCTCTTTGTTATTTTTTACCTTCATCAAAAACTCCGTCTCCAGCTTTTCCAGCTTTGCAATAAGGGGTTCCATAGTATTCTTCATAGCCTTTAAGTGGCTTTTCATTTCTTGTAGCTCCTAGTTAATGCCATTATCATCCTTGCTTTTTACCTCCTTCAAAGCTCTCCGAGTCAAGACCAGCAGTTGCCTCATTATGACTTTCCCCACCCCCATGGCTATCCTAACCCTTTTGTTCCTCCTTATTACTAGCTTCCCCTTTACTATCCTCTTGTTTTTCCTCTTCCATTTTCTCTTCCTCCTCATCCCTCTTTTCATCTTCTTCTTCATTTTCCTTTTCTTCCTCTTCTTCTTCCCCTCCAGCATTCTCAATCTCCTCTTCTTCTTCACCTCCAGCAATCTTCGCCTCCTCACTTTGATCATCCTTCTCACTTTCCTCTAAAGTGATTCCCTTGGACTCCACAACTCCCTCCTCATTCTCGGGCTCCTCCTCAGTATCATTATCCAGAATATTTATCTCCTCCCTTTCCTAAGAACCGGGGTGAGAATCTTCAGGTTTGTCCGCGCTTGCATGGGGGCTCTTATTTTTCTTCACGCCCTTCTTTTGGGTTTCCTTCTTAATCTCTTCTTCTCCGTCAATTTTTCTCTTTCCCGTGACCCTTTTGGGAATGATTTATAGATTTATATTTTATGAATAATATTTTATTGAAATTTAGGTTTTGTAATTATGTGAGTTGTTGGATGCTTATTATTTGAGGTGATATTTATTAAAATGATATACTATTTTTTCTAATATCATTTTCCTTTATTGTTTAGTCAATAAATATACAATTATTTAAAACATAATGATGACATGACATAATTTAATTGCAAACCTCTTTCATATTAGAGTTTTCAAATTAAAATAATTCTTGTATCTTAGAAGTATGAATCATTATAATTACATGTCCTACAATTCATTTTGAGGATGTGATCTCTTAATTTTTTTCATTTCATTTTCAAAGTATGCATATAACGTTGATGTTGAAGATGATAATTATTCATAGTATTAAGACATTTAGGCAATTTCTAAGGGGTTGAGATCAAGTACTTAAAAGTTTGAACTCTCATTATGAAAATCCAAGATCAAACTTTCAAAGAGATATCTTCTAAAACAAAATTAATTACAAGTAGCTTGAGAAAGCAATAGAATATATGTATGTATATGTGTGTACATACATACACATATAAATATGCATACATATACATACATACATATACATTCAAATTCACATACACATACACATACACATACATAACTAATAATGATATACGCGTATAAAAATAATTATAAAAATATAAGGATATGAATATGAGTAAGTGTGTGTGTGCGTGCGCGCATGTGTAAATTTAAATATATATAAAAGAAGAAACATAATTAAGATGTTTATGTAAAATTTAACTACACATACACATGCACATGCACATGCACATGATGCATATGCACATGATGCGTATGCGTATGTGCATGTGCATGTGCATGTGTATGTGCATGTGTATGTGTATGTGCATGTGCATGTATTTGTGTTTGTTTTGTGTATGTGTATGTGTATGTGTATGTGTGCGCGCACGTGCATGTGTTTGTGTGTTATTTACCATGTCTTAAGGATGACAATCCTAAGAAAAATATGAATGTTATCATATATGAATCTCTCTATAGAAATTAATTAAATATGTTTAGGTTAGTATGGCCTTAAAGATGCCTTTTCTAGAGAGTTTATTTACCATATCTTAAGGATGAAAATCCTAAGAAAAATATGAATGCTATCATATATGAAATTCTCTATAGAAATCAATTAAATATGTTTAGGGTAGTATAGCCTTAAAGATGCCTTTTCTAGAGAGTGAGCTAGCAAGGAGTAATCAATTTAGGACTATACTATTCAATTCCATGAATAATTTACATGCCTACATGAAGACACTCTCAATCAACACAAAGTTCACAAGTATATAAGTTGGTTATTACCTTAAGTATTCATGTAAAGACACAAAATTTATAAATTTAGAAACAAGTTATGTCAATTACTTCATAGCACATCTAAAACTAAAAGAAAAGTTCTTAAGTATTCTTAATAGAATAAAAATCCAATATAAGATATCACTTTCAATTACCCTTTATAGTTCAATAGAATACCCTTGTGTACAAGTAAAACATGTAACCAATTCATTCAAGTAAAATTCCAAAATAACAATATCCACACCAAGAGAGGATTGTGGAAAAATAAGTAAGGTCATAATTATTATATAATTTCCTATTATTATTGTTATTTTTATGTACATTAATTGAGATCATTACCAAAGTCACTTCAAATCCCACATTCCCTTAGAATACTAGCCAAATGGCACAATGTTTAAATAGAGGTCTAGTGATAATTTATAAGTCAAAGGAATAAAAGTGTCTCTTATAGATAAAGTTCTAGTTTAATTATAATGCATTTATATAATTAGTGCCAATAGAAGCTAGAAATAGTTCACTAAATGAGATATAATGATGCACCTACCTTTCTACTAAAGTACACCGAATACACCAATCTCTTTTATGGTTACAAAAATGTAAGGATATAAATAGATAAAACATTAAAAAAATTACTTCAAGTATGGCATTAAATCCATGGAAGAAATACTTACTTGTAATCTTGCACTACTACAACTCTATGGCATAGTAATTGGGAGATGATATATGTATAATATGAATGTTGTTTATCAAGTGAAATTATAATCATTAAGAGTTCAAGCCATTGATTCATACGTCTATTTTCATTAGTCTTTGTAATACCCCAAAAATGGGCTATAGGTTCATTAACCTCCTATATCGACACATCGAATGAAATTGATACAAAAGTCCTAACCTAAGGCACATCTTCACATTGAAATCCTAATTGATTTTATCTTAATTCTGCATCAGGGAATATTTCCTAAATATTCCTAATTTATCTAATTATCTTTAATTAAATATTATTTGGCGATAAATGTTATTATTTATCTTAAAGTTGATTAATTGAATATGATGAATATTTAATTAATTAATTTAATTCTACCAATTAATTATTTAATTAGATTTAATTGCATTTATTCCTAATTAATATTGTTTTTATTTTGACAATAAATCAAAATTCGTACAAACAATCAATTGGATATTTATTTTAATTGATTTAAAATCAAAGTTGTCAAATTTAATGATTTAATTGGAATAAAGTTTGATTTAATAATTGATTAACCCATAAATCAATTGTTTTAATTCAAAATCATTTAAGTGGAAAATAAATCACTTTATTTATTAAATTAATTCATATTAAATCATGCACAATTACAAAAGTAGTCAACTTTAAAACAATTGGTAATTTCAATTTGTAAACTTTCTAAAACTCAAACTCTGATGACGAGTTGAAAAAGAAAACTAAAGCTCTATTTTGAGATAAAAATTGCTTTTGCATGATTTTACGAGTTTATTTATTCTTAATTTCTTGTTAACTCAAAAATCAACTTGAGTTTATCAAGAGTGATTTATGGCTTTTCTCTTGCATCCTCAAAGCCCTGGATTTCTATAAAATCAAGGCTCAGCTCTTCACAATCAACACCTCAAAATTGCATCCTCACTTTGGCGAATTCGTGACTGAAGAATCAATCTTTTGCGAATCAAGGCTATTGTGAGATTTTCATTTATTGTTTTGAGCATTCATAGTTTCATATAATAGATTTTTATATGCATTCATAGCATAATTTCTTAGATTAAATCTACATTCAAACTCAATTTCATACATTATATCTTAGATTCATACAGTTTCTGATTCTTATTGCATAGAAAATACAAAAATATAGAATAATCTGCATTCACATAATCTTTCATTCTTTGCATTCAAATCCTTCATTTAGGTGTTGCATTATCACTGATCTCGATTCCAATATGAGAACATCATACTCGCATCTACTAAAAGGCAATAAATCACCTGGTTAGCATAGTTTCAATTACTTGCAGATTTCAGTTTTTGCTAACCTCTAATGTTTTACTGAAGTGTTGTGTCTACAACTAGGTACAAAATTCACACACACAGTCCTCACCAAGGACTAAATTAGCATTATTGCCTTATTGTAAGGTAATTTCGTACATGCATAAGTTTAATTTTTTCATCATATATTAGAATAAAGTGTACATATAAAAGAAAGAACACATTGGTGTAACATATAGGTGTATAAATGATACAACAATTATAGAAAATTGCTAAGGTACTAAATTATATGTAGATTTTTTTAAATTAAGCACAAAAATCTTTCTAGACACTAGGAAATGTAACACATAATATATTTTGTATATAGATCCCATCTTCCAAATAGTCTCTATATCACATATATGTTTGGTACAATGATGATAATAACAACCAAAGTTAGGAGTTGATCGGTTACTCCATTGATGTAGGAGCATCCTTGGTTTTTGGCAATCTTGTATCTCGGTAGCTTGTTAGATGTGTACGCTAACTACTTTCGAGTTCACGATGGAGTGTTCATGTTTTTTCATCGGCAAGCTCGATTACATGTCTTTTCTTGGTGATGCCTTTCACTGTGTCACTAGTACATTTGAGGTCAAATTTTGACGGCCATTTGTTGGATTTGCAATGATCATTTGTTGGCATTTTGACACATGTTTCTGTCACCATTTTTGCATTGGAAATTGTGACAAAAGAGATATCCGTCAATTTACCGACACCTCATTACGTCAGAAACTTGCACATGATAACAAATTTGTTATGGCATTTCCTATGGTCCATCTATCAAAATTCTGACACAAAGACCTATCAAAAATATACAATTACTGTCAGAACTAACTGTTGAAAAGATATCCTTTCCAACATTAGAACTGTTGGAATAGCGATAGATATGCAACCAACTTCTGACATATAAACCCGTCGGTGACATAGCATTACTATTGAAACAGTCTATCAAAAATTGCATATCTGCGACATTTTAACTATCAAAAGAGCGATGGTAGGGCAGTATATCTCTGACAGGTTTCCCTATCAGACGTATAGCATTACTGTCACAATAATTATCGTAAAGTATTTTTCTTCAACATTTTATATGTCAGATAGGTGACGTGTTGGCCTATATTCCGACGAGAAATGATGTCAGATGTATAGCACTGCCATTGGAATGAATTATAAAGTGTCAAAAAATTGACATATATGCACATTAAAGATAACACAGCTCAAGCGACCATCATAGGTTGTCTCTTTCTTCGGTCTATATTATTGACAAAATGTTTTACCTTTCATTAGCTCATCAAATCCAAGGATTTGAAAGAATTTAATAGAATATTTTCATGACAACGTATATTATTTAAGTTGACGTTGAACAAATTTATCTACTTTGCGCACTTGTAAACTATGAGGACGGTGATAAAGAAGCATGGCCATGGGAGGAGATGCTTCTTTATCGTCATCCTCATAGTCGACAAGTGTGCGAAGTAGATAAATTTATGCAACGTCAACTTAAATAATATACGTTGTCATGAAAATATTCTATTAAATTATTTCAAATCCTCGGATTTGATGAGCTAATGAAAGGTAAAACATTCTGTCAATAATATAGACTGAAGAAAGAGACAACCTATGATGGTCTCTTGAGTTGTGTTATCTTTACTCCTAGCTACTGGGTAAGGCCTGGAAGACTTATACTTGTTGATCGTCAAGAATAATCACCACCTTGCATTTATGTACACTGCACAAATTGATCCCAGTCTCACAAAAACATTTTACACTTGTACATCTCATCAATACTGGAGGCCTAAAGTAATTTTATATGATCACTAGCACATTTTGTGCATGGATGAGAAACAGTATCCAAAGTTTCTAGATAATCATTTTTTGAGAAGAGGAATGAGTGGAGGCCAACGAAGGGATAATTGTGAAGGTTTTATAGATGTAGGTTACTATATCATCATCTCTGCACTGGTACTCAATCTGGCCTCCACTCCATATACATCTTCTCAGAATCTAAAAACTCTCCCTCATTGATTCTCATCATTTTTTCAGCATCTCCATGGACCGAGACCTTAAATTATTGAGCTTCTCTTTATTTTGAGAATAGTTTAACATTTTCTACTTAACAGGGCCAACCATGTGAAGGTGGAAGCTCACTTGGTCCCTCCTAGGAACCTCTTATGACCCTTTACAACATTTTAAGACCTCTAAAAATTTATTCTTAGGGATCGTAAAGGGTCGTAAAGGGTCATAAGGGGTCCTAGGACACAACAGCTGAGAAACATAAATGTAGGCATCATGGTCACAATTTTTTGGAGACAACATAATTGAGTGGTTTTCCCAGACGATGCAAAGTAGTGGTTGCTTTGCATCATTTGGGAATAGCACTCAATTATGTTGTGTCTCCAAAAAATTGTGACCATGATGCCTTCATTTATGTTTCTCAACTGTTGTGATATCTACATCGCAGTCTATCGTTGTTGCAGCAGTAGAGCCTATATTCCACAATAGAAAGGAAGACATATTTTTAGCCTGGGTTTGGATCTTACCCCAATTGTTGAAGGATCCAGGGCTAGGCTAGAAATATGTCTTCCCATTCTATCTTCAACATTGTATCCATCTATGATCTCAGGAATATCATCATCTTTCCACTCTTCATTTTCCAAAATATACCACTTATTCAAGCTTGCAGAGTAATCTTATTAATAAAAGAACTCTTGCCAACATTAGGGTACCCACAAATCAAAATAGTTGATTTTATTGGTGCTTGTTCTCAAGGATATTGATTCACTATTTTGAAATAGCCAGATCATTTTTATTTCGATTATAGAGAAAAGGAGTGGGAGAAAATGAGCGGGTGAAATCTGATCGAGCGTGAGAGAAGGCATTGCATTTTATTTGATCATGAATGCTCTCTGAAATGACCAATCATGTTTTCTATTCAATTCTTTTTGTGCTTTTTTTTCTCATATTCAATAGATAAAAATCATGGCGGCAGCCACTTAGCCATCTTTTTGATGTTCCAGGTATTTTACAAAGATACAGGTATGTGGATTTATCATTCAGTTGCTTGCAGTTATTGGTCAAATGCAAATATTTTGTCAAGTTGAAAGGGCAAGATATCAGTTTGGTGTTTTCGGTTTATGTTAAAAGTTGATTTGGTAAAATCCTCAAAAAACACACTACATGTTCTAAAATGCAAATAAGTTGAATGTTAAATGTAAGATATATATCTCATCCATAGTAATCAAAAGAAAGGACATGAAACTTATAAGGAGATTTACCAATCCAAAAATATAAGTGAATAGGAAACATGATTGGTACCTTATGAATTGGTTTTTGAGGTGCACAATCTTCATCAATCTCCTCAGAACAAGACCCCTCCTCACAAAAAATGTATTTAACACAAAAAACAAATATACAAAACTGAACCAATGGCATGTTTAGAACAAAGAAATAGAATGATAATAATATGCTGAAAATTCTATTATGTTTAATACATGCAAAAGGACCAGTCCCAACAATTCTTAAACATACTTTATCTGATATGATAATAACATGCTAATTAAATTGATAAAGGTTTTATCTGCATTTAATCTGCCAATTACTAATTACACAAAAAACAAATTTACAAAACTGAACCAATGTCATGTTCTTCGTGTGGTACAAGGAAGATTTGGCTATGAAAAAAAAAGTAAAACGACCTCATCATTTTTATTTTGATTGGATAGAGGAGAAAAAGCTGAGCGCGAGAGAAGGTATGTGATTTCTTCATCTTTCGAGCATCTGACATCATATTCGACCGCAAATTTCAAATGCATTGCATTTTATTTGATCATGAATGCTCTCTAAAATTACCGCATTCTACTGGTGTCGTGCCCTAGCCCGTGCTTTATCTCCATTATTTGATGTTATTGGTGCTTGTGCGGAAGGATATCAATCACTATTTTCAAATATTTGGATCGTTTTGGTTGTGACTGTTCCTCTAGTACACAGTCAAGAAATGTAACTATCTAATGATTATATGTAATGTTGAATGGATTAAATGCTTTATTCTTGGTAGAAGTGAATGGAAGGAATAGTGTTGGTGTTAGGTTTCATTTATTATTGAATTCAATGGTTTCCAAGATGTGTTGAGGAGTTTGCTCCTTGTTTAATGTTAACTATTCCTGCACAATCCACTCATACAACAGTGAAATGCTATGTGATTGACAATTTCATACAACTAGTCCTTTGGTGTATATTAAATACAATTCAGTCACTTATTGAATTCTTTGGAGACTACTAGTTTGACTATCCATGCGTTACCAGTGACTGAGATTCATTAAAGGATACAAAACCCTTCATTTTGGGGTTATTGTGTGTGGATTCAAATGTAGGTTTGATTTGGTTAATGTTTACGAGAGATCAATAAAGTATTTAAAGACAATCTTACATGTTTGGAGAGGTTTGAGAGGCACTTATCATGACTGTACCCTCACAAACAGTGGCATAGACTGGTTTTACTAAGTTTCCTTTCTCTATTTTGAGGTTTTCTTTCTCTGCCGCAGGGGTAAAGTCAAAGGGTTCATTGAAAAAATGATCCTTCAAATGGTTACTATGAATATGAATGATTTGATATAGCATATTGCTCATTTTACTTGAAGTTTGGAATAGCTTGTGCAAGGGTGAAAGTAGTTTTGATCATTTTGGTCGTGACTGTTCCTCTACATAGTCAAGAAATGTAACTGTCTAATGATTATATGTAATGTTGAATAGATTAAATGCTTTATTCTTGGTAGAAGTGAATGGAAGGAATAGTGTTGGTGTTAGGTTTCATTTATTATCGAATTCAATGGTTTCCAAGATGTATTGAGGAGTTTTTTCCTTGTTTAATGTTAACTGTTCCTACACAATCCACTCATACAACAGTGAAGTTACAAAACTGAACTGATGGCATGTTTACAACAAAGAAATAGAATGATAATACTATGCTGAAAATTATATTCTATTTAATACACGCCAAAGGACCAATTCTACAAATTCTTAAACATACTAGTTATATGATATGATCAATTGTTAATAAAGGTCTAATTATGTAGACTGCTAGCATGAAGGAAGACTTGACCTAGCCAAATCCTCCTTGTACCACACAAAAAAATGTGTGATAACTATGTGTACTCCAACCTTCATTGTTTAAGAATTCATCATATAAGATAAATTATGTTTAAGAATTGTTGGGAGTTCTATTAGATGTTTGTTGTAAACATGCCATTGGTTTTCAAATGTTTGGATATCCATTTTTTTGAAATGTTGACTGTGGTTATCAAATGGACAGCCCATGAGCTTCTAGCTAGGTGTCATTTGTATTGATAGCTTAGGGCATCAAATGTATTGTATCATTGATAGTTGAGACTTTGTTAAAAGGAAATAGTAGAAAGGATGATTTTGATTTAGATTCTCTATTTTGATCTCTAAGTGGCTTACAACCCTAGAGAAGTATATGCAGATTTACGGATGCAGTTGTAGGATACATAATAGCTAAGAATTCACAAGAAATCCATGCATCCAATTTGAATAGAAATTAATACAAATAAACAGGGCCCTCCATGGCCCAATCATCCAGACCTTGACTGTCCCCTCAACCAGTGACCCTTCAAAACTAGGTTATCATGCAATCAATAAGTGATCCTTCATTCTCCTGGTTTGCCCTACAGCCAAACATATTGGAAATACACAATACAATGATAAAAAGTCTTTCATAATCCCCCTTCCCTCAAGGAACACTATCAACCATCCCTTCCACATAGCATTTCATTGTTGTATGAGTGGATTGTGCAGGAACAGATAACATTAAACAAGGAGCAAACTCCTCAACACATCTTTGTTGTAAACATGCCATTGGTTTAGTTTTGTAAATTTGTTTTTTGTGTTAAATGCATTTAAATGGAACATTAAGCATAGTAATACTATGCTTAGTCTATTAGTAATTGCAGATTAAATGCCCATAACACCTTTATCAATTTAACATGTTATTATAAGATACTAAAGAAGACCTGCTATTTGTTAGAGAAATCTTCACTGTCCCCCACAATGAAGACAATGAAGATTGACCTCCTGCCCCACAACAAAGAACATTGTAATAAGAATAAGATATAATGTAGTGTTAGAATAAACTTTTACCAAAGACATGTAATGCTTAAGTTAATGATCTAAAAAGCTGCAAATATAGGAATTGAAAAAGAAGATAGTGCCAAGAAACATTTTCACAAATGTGAAACGCGAGGAAAAGTAGTAACATTAACAATGCCAAGATTCACAACATTAAATTTCACTTGCAGATGAGTTTTTGTAGTGGGTTTCCCAGCATCAAAAATATGTTGAGTTGCATTTGAGCTATAACTAAGAGTATCATGTAGAACAGACCCTAAACTTTGAAAGCGTTCTCTAGCCTGGCAATTCAAAATTCAATCTAGGCAAGCATTAGTAAGAGAAATAAATTATAGACATCAACATCAACATCAGCATAATCATTAGACATAAATTATAGACATCTACATCAACATCAGCATAATCATTAGACATAAATTATAGACATCAACATCAACATAATCATAATCATTTGGAGGGTATTCATTTTGGATAGTACTATATTTCTTGAAAGTTTTTGTGATGCTTCTAAAATTTCACAAATATAGGAATTGAAAAAGAAGATAGTGCCAAGAAACATTTTCACAAATATGAAACGCGAGGAAAAGTAGTAACATTAACAATGCCAAGATTCACAACATTAAATTTCACTTGTGGATGAGTTTCTGTAGTGGGTTGCCTAGCATCAAAAATATGTTGAGTTGCATTTGAGCTGTAACTAAGAGTATCATGTAGAACAGACCCTAAACTTTGAAAGCGTTCTCTAGCCTAGCAATTCAAAATTCAATCTAGGCAAGCATCATTAAGTGAAATAAATTATAGACATCAACATCAACATCAGCATAATCATTAGACATAAATTATAGACATCAACATCAACATAATCATAATCATTTGGAGGGTATTCATTTTGGATAGTAAGTTATATTTCTTGAAAGTTTTTGTGATGCTTCTAAACTTTAAAGACATATTTTATGGCTAAATGATAATATAGATTAGTGTTTTTTTTTCTCAGATGGAATGTTGTTGATCATTCATGGTCTTGAAGAAACTTTTGATTGTTTTGATTCTCGAGTATTGATGTTTTTTCTCAATGTGATATAGACTGACCACAAGATGGTTCAAGTGGTCCTCTCTTTCTATTTAATCATTTGTCTTCTTCATGGTGTAAGTGTCAATATGTTATAATCCAACCAGCATGTCATACCCCCACTTTTGACAAGCCTCACAGCATGCAAATCACAACCAAAGACTTGGGTCATCAGCATACACAAACAATGATTACCCTTAGGAAATAATGATCATTAATATTCATTAATGGTGGGCCGTGATTCCTTGGTAATAAAGGCATTGAAAACATTCATCATCTTAACCAAGTCATGGGTGGTGATCCTTGAAATAACACAATTAGTAAAAGGAAATAACAACATAACATAATTTGGAGTGAGGAAGAAGGAAAATTGGAAAACAAAATATGGAATAACTAGGTTGGAATTGGAGAAGAATTTAGAAATAAACTTGAATTAGAAAAAAGCCAAGTTATTCAGATCTTTGTTTGAGGTTGGGTTCTGGTTCTACTTTTGTTCTCCTCTGGGTTTGACTTGGGTTCCTTTGGTAGGAACTTGGGTGCTTGGGCCAATCCTAAGTGCACCTATAGTATTATAAATATGATACATGAGGTATTTTATTCATAATTTTATAGGCTAAGTCATTATTATGGTAACATGGGTATGACCACACTCCATGCCTTATAATGGTACTCGACATGGAGTGTGGTTCAAATGAAGTTGAACCAAAGGCTGACTGTGATGGCTATGATCATGATGAAGATGAATATGAATATTAAATCTAAAATATGGCTTGTAATTTGAATTTTCATTGTGAATGAAGAAACTATAGATTCAAGTTGACTCATTCTATGTTGTAGTATATTTGTTCCCTAGATCTACCATATTATATATGTGTAGCCTGTAAGGGGCATCTTCTGCTCATCCATGTATCAGAGCTTGGTGAGAGTTCTTAGGAGAAACACAAGATGTCAGTGGGAAATGGAGAAACCAATATCAAAACACCAGTTGAAGCCTTGCAATGTTGAGAGTGGGATAAAAGCTACACTTGAGACCCTATATAAGGAACAAACTTATTGAGCTTCACTTTGTTTCAAGAATAGTTTTATATTCTGTACTAAACAGGGCCAACCACGTGAAGGTGGAAGCTCATTTGCCCCCCCCCCCCCTAACATCACTCTAAATTCCCTGTTAACATCTAACATTCATTCATTATTGAACATCCATTAATAAAATGTAACATTCATTAATTATCACACGATAACATTCATTCACACATTAATAAAATGTGACATTCATTAATTATCACACGATAAAATTCATTAACACATTATAAAATTTATGAACATTCAATACCACATAATTAAATTCATTGGCATATAAAAATCAATCATTATCAATTAAGGTGCATAGATGACAATCATTTTTTTTTTCTTTTTATTTCTAGTTTTTAAGAAGTAATCGTTAACATGAGTATCGATATCATCATGATGATCATCTACCCTCTCATTAGATCTCAATGCAAGCCTAGTTGTTTGTTGATGCAAAGGGGGCTCATCTGCAATAACATATAAAAGGGTTAAATTAAAAACATTTTATTATAATTAAAAACATTAAAAACATTTTAAAGTATTTCAGTACTTTACAGGCCATAATCATATATCTCTTTACCTGATCTAGTCGCATCATCAATATCGAGGTCAGTTTGTCTAACCTTAGCCTCAACCTCAACATGCTCATTAACAGTGGCCTCTACACTCTCTACAGCTGCAATACAAATTGTTACATTAATCCAAACACCAATTGCAATTAAATTTGTATTACTACACCAATCAATTTAAGATGTTTACTTGTATTATTGTGATGCACATCCTCATTGTCATCAACACGCATAGGTTATGTACGACAAGAATTGACAGGCTGCATTTCAATTTCATATGCATTCATGTTATCATTGTTTTCTTACTTAAAACAAATTTATTCACTTTATGTTGGAACTTAACATCAAATAAACTAATTGGTAAATAATTAAATTTGAAATATCATCTATTTAGCTTACTTACAGCGATAGATCCATCAATGGAACCTTGTGCACATCTTATTCTTTCTGCCATGGCTTTATAGCCTTGATGGAAGCCAATTATCTTGTCCTCTTCTATGAGACATACATTAAACTTCGTGCCTTGCATTTTTTCTTAGTACTGTCAAATTTTATTGTTTCATCAAAACAAAAAAGGATTTCAAATTATAAATAAATATTATAAAGATCAAAGAATTATTTTGAGTGTTAAAAGCCATCTACAGATTGTATTTTTCCTCATTCAATTCTGACAATATTAACACTTACAACTCATGTAGAAAGGTTTGAATAACTGTGAGAGCCTAGCTTGTATTTCCCTTGCTTTTGTAGTCTTGCCTTTGTTGCCTTTGATGTGTCAAGCAATCTATGAAGAGATTGAAATATGTTAGTTCATAAAAATATGAAGAGTATTTAGTAGACAATTACATTCTTAACAGTATCACATACCTTCTTCTATTCTCTAGTGGTGTATTTCCTTTTTTAATTTTAGTTTTCTCATTCGCATCCAGAATAAGAGATTTCCACTCTTTATCAGGAATGCAAGAGGGGCGGTGGTAATTTGGGTTTTTGGTTAATGTACACCTGTGCTGGTCCCTAATACACCTCAAACATAACCCAAATATTTGAAGGATCTTACCCTTATCAAATGCATGAGGTCCAAAAAAGTTTGTCATACTCTCTACGAGATCATCCTTTAACTTTTGATTTTGGGTTTTCCACCTTTTAAGAAAGAAAATAGTGTTAGATTAAAAAATGGATGTAATGATAACTATCCTAGTAATGATATGAAATCAAAATAGTGGATTGGGGTTTTAGTTTGGATATGATGTTCCACCCTATACAGATGGTGGGCCCAAATATCCACAAACACTCATTATTAAGTTTACTATAAAAAACATCATTCCCTACAAAATAATCATGGGATCATTAGTCAAAGGATATAATAGTATAAAATAAAATACAATAGATGTGAGGTTCTCATATTGAATGCAAGGTGTGATTAACATATGATTGTATAGTAAAAGAAAGGTCCAATCTTTAAAGTACTTGGAAGTTTTTCTATTTTCAAGGGAACTCCTTCTTCGCTCACAAGCAATATGCAATCCTTCACCATTATCATACTAGGAATACTAGTACATCCAGGAAAATCACCATCAAGTGTTGCATAAATTGAATCCATTACGAAATGGCCCTAAGAAAGAACACTTCAAGGGAAATAAACATATATATAATGATAGAGAAAATAAAATCTATGTATGAGTAGGTGGTTCCATGGCGTTTGTGTCCATGCTATGTGTTGCTGACATTGCAGGACATAGAACATCTGAGCCTACCATCGTATGAGGCGGCGATAGTAAATGATCATTGATATGTGTTGAAGAATAAGATTGTTAAAGCATAATAAAACAAGTGATTAGCATGGACAATATTGTTAGAGAGTTAAAAAAATTATAGTCCAACATGCGATCTACCTGAACCAGCTGCAGTACACTCATCATGGCCGTGAGGATCAAAATTTAGCAAAAAAAGCTATAAAAGCAACACATTCGCTTATTTTTTAATCACATAAAAGACTACTACAACATAAAAATTATTATTGAACTTTTTTTATATTAAAAATTACATTAATACTTACTCTGTAAATTTCAGATAGGTGCATCAGTTTAGTTGCCCTCTTTTGTGACTCAAGAGTGAGAGGGAATATAGATGCCAATTCAGCCAATCTTTTTCCAATTTTGTGGAGGCATATTTTAAATGTAGAGGCCGGCTCATCACAACTAGCCAAATCAACAACTAGGTCCTCTTTAGGGACTGAGGGTTCCTTTCCCTTTCTCTGCTGATCACCTGTTTGTGACAACAATATTACTAACACTATTAGAATTAATCTGAAACAATGATGAAAAGAATATAATAAAAAAATTTATTTAACATTTTTCTTCTATCTAATTTGTAGTACAATAACAAAGAGGGGTAAGTGCACAAAGATGGGGGACCAAAAAGATGACACTTCTTTTTGGTCCCCCATCGACCGTAGTGCGTACACACTAAAGCACGTGTGCCCTATACGGTGCACATGCTACGGCTTGGGCAATTCAAACTATAGCGCATGCGCCCTATAGGTTGCACACACTTTGTAAAACCAAAAACTTTCCACCCCCTGTGCACCCTATTCAAAGCCACAAAAGTGTAATCCATATTCTTACATAGTGCGTGTGCCCTATGAAAAACTAGAGAGAGAGAGAGAGAGAGAGAGAGAGAGAGAGAGAGAGTAATGAAAGAGAGAGAGTAGATAAGGGGGAGAGAGAGAGGGTGATATG
Source organism: Chamaecyparis obtusa (assembly GCA_027943335.1). Lineage (NCBI taxonomy): Eukaryota > Viridiplantae > Streptophyta > Pinopsida > Cupressales > Cupressaceae > Chamaecyparis > Chamaecyparis obtusa. Next base: position 28,737 of record BSBK01013305.1, read on the forward strand.
TGTGTGTGTGTGTGTGTGTGTGTGTGTGTGTGAGAGAGAGAGAGAGAGAGAGAGAGAGAGAGAGATTTGGGTGAGAGCTAAGCTAAGTCTGTCATAGAGATGGGGTCAAAACTAAGTGATTTGTGATAAAATGAGTTAAAACCCTTTGGGAATCCTTTTGCCAGCTCCAGTTTGACCTTAGAAATCCATGATGGATTGTGGGAGGTAACCCTGTTGAAGGCTTGCTAAATCCTAAAATTTGGCTAAGTCTAGAATTTTTTTAATCTAGAATCTGCATCTTAACTCCTATGAAGCTGGAACCTATCCCAAACGTCCTGAAAGTATTATATTTTATAATTTATACAAATATCAATTAAATTATAAGAAATTAAATAAATATTACTCTCTCTCTCTCTCTCTGACTATGAAGTCATAGATTTACAAAGTGCGCATGCCCTGTAGGGCATGCGCACTATGTAAATCTATGACTTTCATAGCACGCACATGCTATGAAAGTCATTGATTTACAAAGCACTAAATGACCCTCTCTCTCTATCTCTCTCTCTATCTCTCTCTATCTCTCTCTCTCTCTCTCTCTCTCTCTCTCTCTCTCTTTGTGACTATGAAGTCAGATTTACAAAGTGTGCACGCCCTATAGGGCGTGAGCACTATGTAAATCTATGACTTTCATAGTGTGCATGTGCTATGAAATTCATATATTTACAAAGCGTGCATGCCCTATAGGGCATGCACACTATGTAAATCTATGGCTTTCATAGCGTGGACGCGCTATGAAAGTCATAGATTTACATAGTGTGCATTCCCTATAGGGCATGCAGACTTTGTAAAGCATTTTAATTTACCTATCCTAAGGATTGAATTTTCCTTGGAGATCCAACCCAAAGGCTTGGATGATTGAAATAGGCCTGAGATGTGTTTTCCAGTAGACATACAAAAAAATGACATTTTTTTTGTGTGCTCCTCACCAGGTTTACTCGTGTCTCAAGAACGTAAAAATCAGATGACATGATATTGCAGATCTCTCTATAAGCTATCTAAGCATATAATTTATTTTGAATTCTGATTATGTTAAGTTTTTCAACTCTAATTTCTTTTGTGTGTATGTCCATTCTTTGTAAAAAACCAACATGCAGTATTTTGGGCATAGATTTTGGCTCGTTCATCAAATTTTGCAACAAGTTACATTTTTAGAAACTAGACTCCATTCTACATACTTCAAAAAAAAAAGAAAATTTGATTTTTGATTAGTTTTGAATGATTTCTAGGGGGAGCTTAAAGAAATTTCATATTTTCAGGATGTGTGCACTTCGTAAATTCATCAAAAATTATACATTCATCAAAAAATTACCAAAAAAATCTAGGATAAACTATGTGGTGTTAGCTAACTTCTCACTGGAGCAATTAAATTTTTTTTTAAAAAAAGTTAACATTTTAGGGGGAGCACACCAGATGCTATGTTATGTTTTTGGATAAAAAATAGGACCACTTTTTGTGCTCCCCCTTTTTGAGGGCCTTAATCTACACCATTTTCAAAACAAGTTAGTAGTTTAGGAACTAGATTTAGAGTATTACAACTTTTATTTTTGTCGCATCTTAAAATTTTGAGTCTAACTATCTCCAATTTCTTATTGAAGTTCAGAGTTTGTTGATTTCAAGAAAAAAGTGGCATCTTATACCCCTTTTTTGTTCCCCAATCTTTGTGCACTTACCCAGAGTTTTACCTACTAGTAAGAAGTGCATGCATGATCATTATTGTCCCCTCTATGTGGTTTCTCCATATTGTGGTCCTGTGTTATTATTTAAAGTTAACCAATAATTAGAAATGACTACATTAATAAATTTCATTAGAAGATGATGATGGAGATGAGGTGGATGGTGAGGAGACTCTCTAAATGTGGTTGGTAAAAAAAATCAATTATTTATTGGTACATAGTATGTTCCTGCACCCTAATGATAGTGACATTGTTTGTATCTATGCGATTCAAATTGTAATCAATAAGAAGCTCTTCCCTTGCACTTATTAATTTTATCGCACATATAAATACATGATTTCCCTTGCACACCTCAAATATGCAATTGAGTTGCTTAATAGTTGATAGAGGTCGCGTGCTATTTATAAAACCTACAATATTCCCTGATGCTTTTGGCCTTTTGTCAATGTATATAGCCACTCTTTTAATTTTCTCATTGTTTTTTTGTTGAATATAATTTGTTGAGAGTGCATACCTACGCATACTTTTTTTATATTGAACAATTCACATCCAACTTTTGTAATTGTAACAAGGTCCAACATATTCCATCAATTCAACAAATTTATTGTAAGAGACCTTTATGCCATCCATGGAAAATAGGCCCAAACCATGTATTAACAATGGTGTAATATGATATATCTTTCCTTTAACACTAAAATCAGTGTTTATTGGATGAAATTCCTTGGGGACCCATTGTTTCTGTAGATTTTGGTACCTAGAGGGCACCTCGATGTCTCCTTTTCTCTCATCATCATAAGAACATGACCCCCCTTTAGAAAGGAAAAATTTCATGCATTTATTGAATTTCCTTCTAGTCTTTTGACCTCTAGTTGATCTTCCTAATTCAGACATACTAAATGACTCACTTTCTTCACTTGAGGAAGACACATCTAGAAAATACCTATTTTTTGCTACTCGCACTCCATCAAATGAGAGAGATAGAAAGTAATGTGAGATATTTTGCAAATTTTGAAATACATTAATCTATATACAGTGTATTGACTATACCTGTCGATCCATGAGACTATGTGGGATGCTTGTGAAGGAGTCCAGGTACCTACATATGTAATTCAATTATCTAATGTTAGATAAAAAATTCATGATGCATATACTCAAAACCACATAGTAAGTACATTAAAAACTATAAGCATCTCATAGTAAGTACATCACAAATTAATTAGATTAAGCAGTGATTGCATAACTGCACATTTCTATCAAGAAATAATATTAAATAGATTAAGAAGTGATCACGTAACTTTACATTTCATTCATGTCATTCATCTTCTTCTTCATCCAACTAATCACCATGATCATCGTTGACATCGACATCATCACCACCACTGTCATTGTCATTGTCTTTGTCATCATTGTTATCATCGGCATCAGCATCATCATCATCATCATCATCATCATCATCATCACCACCATCAGAAACATCATCATCATCATCATCATCATCATCATCATCATCATCATCGTCATCATCTTCTTCTTCTTCAAGAAAAGTTGTGTTAGGAACATCATCGACTAACTATTGTTTGTGATCATCATCTACATCATCTTCTAGTTGTTCGTAATCTTCTTCTTCCATCGACTTATACCTCATCGGCCTTCCTCTTGGATCATGTCTAACAAAAAATGACCAACCTGATTTATGTGGAACCTCTGAGTAAAATACCTGCTCACATTAGCTTGGAAGAACATAGGGTTCATTCCCAACTGGCTCAAACCACCTTGTATTAATCATTGAAAATCCATTGTCATGTTTAATAGTAGTTCTATTAGGATCACTTTGATTAAGTCGTAGCATATACCATCTGACAACGAAGATAACTAATCTAAAGGAATTAAAGTCACACTCAAGTATATCATCCAAAATGCCATAGTATCAATTTTCAAACTCTCGAGGATGTAAGTCATTTCTAGATGAAATATTAGTCACATAAAAGACTGCACGTATTCCAAAATCACAAGTTTTCTTTGTGTCATCCAACTTTTTGATGAAAAATTTATGACCATTGCAAAACATAGCCTTGTGGTGTTTGACCTGCAAAAATATCTAAAACATGTATAAATTAATGCATTGAGGGTTCATAAACGTACGAGTGATTAACAAATTTATACGTACCTAGAAATCTCTTAAACCATGTGCTAAATCTATTTCTCTTTGCATAACATTTGGATCTTCATTACGATGAGCTTCATTAACCAATGAAGACATAGCTTCCCATGTTAATGTGCAACCTAAATGATGACATCATTCAATCCATTTCATCATCCAATCTTGATTGTTTTCAATATACAAATGTATTGCATCCCACTCTCGAGCAGCTATACAAAAAATAAATAGACTACTTACAACCGATTAATTTTGAAGATTAAGAATTAATTAAAAGCTATAATAACATCTTATAATTTATTACCTCTCACTTTCCTCATTCTACCTTTCCCCACCAAGTACTCCCCTTTGAATTTTCTAATGGTGTCGAGATCCCAAATGCAATCTATATGGATCTTTGCTACAAGCTTAGGAAGATATTCAGTAACATACACCATAGTCTGGTATACCATATATCCCTCTATCATAGAACCCTCAGGATGTGCTCTTTTTCGAACCAAATCCTTAAAATTTTTTAGGTTCCTCTCAACCATCCACATTGACCAAGTGTGTACGGGTCCACACATTTCAATCTCCTCAACTTGGTGTATGAGGTAGTGTTCTTGTGCATTGAAAAAGGTTGAAGGTAGACACTTTTGCATTTCACACATTAGATGAGGAATTCTTCTCTTCTAGTATTTTATATCTGCTCTATAGATTTTTTTAGATGACAACCACCTACAAGACATTCAAGACACAAAAATATATAAACACAAGACTTTACAATATATATATACAACAAATTAAACAGATATCATTGCTTACCTCATGTATTTTCCAAGATCATATGTCACTTGTTTGATGTTATTGTCGAAGTTCTCTGGGAGAGATAGGGGTAGCACATACTGCAATAATTATAAAAATAATCATGTCATTCTTTTCTCATATAATACAATGAGAAGTACATGCATTTTACAAATATATTGTAAATACAAAAGAACATGACTTACCTTGATGAAGGCATGCCAATCATGCATTTTCAACCCTGGCCCAAATTCACTTTTCTTTGATATGGTACTACTTATGTTTGTAGCAAATCCTATGGGAAATCAAATTTTTCGTATGACTTCTTTTATGGCATCACTTTGTTGTTCTGTTAATAACCAAGGAAGGGCACTTGTATTAATCCATTCTTCATTTATATTTGATTCAATGAAATTTTTTATTGCATGATTGGATTCATGAATGTCGCTACAAATTTTGACAATTTTTTCTTTGTCACGCCTTCCATCCAATATCTTCTACAATGTCTCCATTACATTCTTTCCAATATGCATAGTATCAAACAAATGCATAATTTGATGCTACTCATAGTAGGGCAACCTACTAAATTGTCTGGGATAACTCTTTAGTCCCTTTGGAAGGTGCTCAGTAGTGTTGCCTTTATGACATTCATGATCATCAATCACATAATCAACAAACAAAACACAATAGAAATATACAAATTTCAAACATAAACTTTTAGGTAGAAAGGTAGTACCTTGACAATTAATTCAATTATATTCCAACTTCCATAGGCGAGGTGTCATTCTCCATGGATTAGATGTATTTTCTTCTTTCCTATCGAAAAGATGTTTTTCGGTAATTCGATATTTATGATTTTTGTGGAGAAAGTGTCTATGCTCATCAAACACCTACTTTCTTAAACTTTTTGAATGATGAGATTTCATCTTTGGACCACAAATTGGACATGCAAATTTTTTCTTTATTTGAAGACCTACAAGGTAATGATACAATTGGATTAAATATGTTAATTTTTATTTTTAGAATTATCATGTGCAACCTGAATTCACCATAACATACCAGAAAAATGTGTTAGCCCTGGGACATCATGTATTGTCCATACAAGCATTGCATGAAATTGAAATTGTTTGTCTCCTATTGGTCTAGAGATGTCATACATAGTGACACATTTCCATAACTCCACCAACTCGTTGATAAGAGGCTCAATATATACATTCATATCTTTAACTTGGTATTTACCTAGTTGAATGAACAACATTACATAATTATTGTGACCATTTTACTACAAGATTTATAATTACATGTAGATAGCTATTAAATGATCAAATACCTGGAACAATCATTTCCAACATAATGTGCTCCCTCTTTATTGACATCCATGCAGGAATGTTATTTTTGATGACAAAATAGGCCAAACAGTGTAAACAGATCTTAGCTCTCCCAATGGATTGACACTGTCTGCTGCCACTGAAACCTTGAGATTTTGAGGTTCTTCGATAAAGTGAAACCACTTTTCCTCTATGTCCTTAAATACAGAACCATCCATAGGCATTCAAATAATGTCATTTTGACTCCTATTGTGTGCATGTTAATCCATAAATTGTGCCAAGCTACTACACTTGAATAATCTTTGCAAATGTGGTATAATGGGGATGTAACGAACAACCTTGTGAGGCACCTTTTTTGTTATTTGATTTGTTTGATATCTACTCGTATGACATTCAGGGCATTCTATTGCAAATTCATGTTCTTTATGATAAATAATATGATCATTGGGATAAGCATCTATTGCTTGATACTCTATTCCAATATCTTTCATAGTGGCACATAATTCTCGATATGAGCGAGGGAGAATATTCGATGGTGGTAACAAGAAATCACCTATCAATCTATAGAAAAAAATATAAGTTGTTAATATTAACAAAATTTATGGTACATGTTTCACCATTTAATTACTATAATAACATATATGACATACCTTAGCATACGTGACATTGTTGTGTTGGATAAACCATTCATAACCTTCAAGTTCAACAACAACAATATAGTAGAGAGAAGATTTGATTGGGAGCCTTCATAAACGGGCATGGCTGCCTTCTCAAGTAGAGGTATATCATGGATGACATCAACATCATCCTGATCATCATCATCAATTGCGCCAATACCAAATGTGTCATGGATCAATGTATTATTACCATCATCTGGCGCATCATCATCATCTTCCATGGGATTATAATCTTCAGCTTCAATATTCGCACCTCCATGGTCCATATCACGTACTCCCCTAGGGAGGTTGACCTATATAAAAATGATGAACACAAATAAACCATGATAATGATCTCATCATCAAGTGTATTTCATGTATATGTATATGTATATGTATATGTGTGTGTGTATATATATATATATATATATATATATATATATATATATATATATATATATATATATATATATATTAATTGTTAAATAAATATAATGAAAAACTTACCAAATCATGATAATCAAACCCTCCTTCAATGTGACCATTATCCCTACAATGTCTCTTAGCTATTTTGATTAGAAATCTTCTAATGTTTAAGCCCTCACAAATATTGCAGGGACAATAACATTTTCCATCACCTTTTCTTTTAAAGTTCAACTACAATATATTGATTGCATCCCCATTACCTTCTTCACTTAAATTGTCTGACATGATCCTTCTTCACTTAGATTATCTATAACCTAATTATATAGAGAAATTGAAAACTTAGTTATGAAATGATGTTGTAGTATAATATACCACATTGAAACACTTGTATTATTGTAGTCTTCCACCTCAAACTCTTTCCTATTGTGGCAAGAAAGAAAGATATTCAAATAATATAGTAGTTTGTAAATCAAAATAAAATGGAGGCAAGTTGTTGATTGAGGGTGCAGGGAACAATACTCATCAGTACTTTTATCGAATTGTAAATTTCAATTTTGAACCATTCTGTGAATATAGAACATGGATGTAATCTCATAAAATAACAAAATGTAGACATGATATATTACTTATTTTGTTATTCTACGTTACTTACTATTTGAGTGCACGTTCCACCTGCAACTTGATCAAGTCTTGTTTGATGCTTCAATTTTGTGTTCACTGTCCTGTAAAAGTACACAGTTTTGTATTTGCCCAATATGTTATTCAAAAAACAACAATAGAATAAAATACTTGTTGAGAAAGATCATCATAGGAGTATCAAAAACTCAAGATCCAAAGGTAACACAACATTATAAGACTCTTACATTCAACCTTCAACTCATGCACCTAATAAATAGGAGAAAAAATATATGAAATTGAAAAATTTAACTAATGAATTGTGTTTTTCTTCTCATCTTAATCAGCCAAATTTATATGAGATTCTAAAGAAGGCCTCACTCTTAATCAGCCAAATCTTCCTTGTACCACACAAAAAAATTGTGTGATAACTATGTCTACTCCAACCTTAATTGTTTAAGAATTCATCATATCATATAAAGTATGTTTAAGAATTTTTGGGACTGGTCCTTTGGCGTGTATTAAATAGAATACAATTTTTAGCATATTATTATCACTCTATTGCTTTGTTGTAAACATGCCATTGGTTCAATTTTGTAAAAAAAAATTGTGTTAGATGCATTTAAAATTATCTTCATTGTCTTTTGATAGTCTAAATGCTTATTTATATGTCAGCTAATTAATACATGCTACTATATAAAGAAGACAATCAAAAGACAATGAAGATTTGTCTGACAAAAATGAATACACTAAACTGAACCAATGGCATGTTTACAAAAATTATCATAACTCTCAAGCAAAACTGAAACAATGGCATGTTTATAACTCATTAAGAGTGAGGCCTTCTTTAGAATCTCATGAGTTTTGTACTACGTATGCAATGTATTGTGAGTTTGAAGAGAGTTCGTGCCATGTGTGATAGAACCTAATTTATCTAATATGGTGCATTGTTAAACAAATTAAGGGTAGAGTAGTTATTACTTAGTTTTTTGTGGGGGACAATGAAGATTTGTCTGACAAATAGCAGGTCTTCTTTAGTATTTCATGAATTTTTACCACATATATTGTTTCAAGCCTTTGAGTCCCAGAGAAGAAGAATGGTGTAAGTTGAATAGATCAGAGTGAATGGGGCGTTGAAACATGGTGAATAGACCATGATGTGATGATACTTGATGTCGTGACTAAGTTTCCCTCTCAAACTATGGCATAGACTGGTTTTACTAAGTTTCCTTTCTCTATTTTGAGGTTTCCTTTCTCTACCGCAGGGGTACAGTCAGAGGGTTCATTGACAAAATGATCCTTCGAATGGTTACTATGAATATGAATAATTTGATATAGCATATTGCTCATTTTACTTGAAGTTTGGAATAGCTTGTGCAAGGGTGAAAGTAGTTTTGATCATTTTGGTCGTGATTGTTCCTCTACACAGTCAGGAAATGTAACTGTCTAATGATTATATGTAATGTTTAATGGATTAAATTCTTTATTCATGGTAGAAGTGAATGGAAGGAATAGTGTTGGTGTTAGGTTTCATTTATTATTGAATTCAATGGTTTCCAAGATGTGTTGAGGAGTTTGCTTCTTGTTTAATGTTAACTGTTCCTGCACAATCCACTCATACAACAGTGAAATGCTATGTGGAAGGGATGGTTGATAGTGTTCCTTGAGGGAAGGGGGATTTTGAAAGACTTTTTATCATTGTATTGTGTATTTCCAATATTTTTGGATGCAGGGTAGACCAGGAGAATGAAGGATCACTCACTAATTGCATGATAACCCAGTTTGGAAGGGTCACTGGAAGAGGGGAATGAAGGATCATTCACTGATTGCATGATAACCCCACCAAGAATTCTTTCCTTTAAGTTTCCACAATATCTCAAAGTATGATCATTATTCTTTACTTTATTCTATATGCTATTCTTTCTATGGTTTTGTTATGTCAAAAATATATCAAAAACATTGTAGATGTGCATATAAAATTAAAATATTGTCATTCAATTGTTCCACATTGAAGCATTTCCTCTTTGGATTATTCTCTTCGTTTGTACAATATCTGTCAAAAATGGTTCCCATATTTCTTCAGGATCTATTTTAATCTTTATATTGCAATTTTGATTAGATTTGACCAATAATTGATTTCATTAGTATTTTATAGCATATACTCCTAATGTGAAATGTGGAGAGAAAGAAAGAGACACACTAGGTATGAATTACACAATATACCCATCATCACTTAGCACTTAAATAATAAATTATGGACAGGGAACAACCCCCTAACCTTTGGATGTTTGTTTCATGTTGTCTTCTTATTATATGCAAAGGTAGGCATGTCTTAGGCTAACAACCACAGTGTAGGGGCAATAAATTATGGATCCCAAAATAGTGCACACTTGTATTAAATTAGGTTCACTATACTACAAGGGAATGGAAACCATGCAATAGTGCCTCATAGGGATGGAAGCAACCCTTCACCAAGAAGATGATTGTGTCTGCAATATTTACTAGAGGCAAAGAACATAATTTGGTTCCAACAATTACTCCTAGAATATAATGGCACCCACAAAACACTTGGAAAAGATAGCACTCACTATATCTTTTATCACTCTTTTAAAGATGGGACAATAAATCTCAAAGATTGATCAATGAATTCTTGAACACAAATAACCATTAACAGATATGATTCATGTGTACAATAGCCAACAACTAGTTGTTCCAATCATGGCGTCCAATAATTATGTTAGAAAAAGCATCTACAAATCCCTTACACAACCATAATAGATTCAAACCATGAACTATAAGAACCTAACAATGGAACTAACAAAGATACAACCTAAACAAATCATGATCATATTCCACCCTATTGTAAGGCCCAAGAAGTAATTCTATCTTAAAGCTACACATTCCTCTAGATGAAGCTCAAAGGTCAGGTAGCTAAAGCATAGCAATACTTGAATGAATATAGGAATAATTTGATGTACAATCATTTGCTAGCTTGGTTTGTGGGTTTTCCACATAATATTTTCCCTTTAACCACATTTATAGTTTGAGAAAATCAAAAAAAATTGTTTCAGATTTATATTATCCTTTTGAACTAGCACACTGCCATGAAAATGCATAATCATTGGTCATCTCAAGAAAATTCCTATTGATTAGTAGGATATCCTTACAAAAATTTGATGCATGGATTTCTTGTGAATTATCGACTGCTATGTATCCTGCAACTATGGAAGGAATCATGTTGGTGTTAGGTTTCATTTATTATTGAATTCAATGGTTTCCAAGATGTGTTGAGGAGTTTGCTCCTCGTTTAATGTTAACTATTCCTACACAATCCACTCATAAAATAGTGAAATTCTATGTGGAAGGGATGGTTGATAGTGTTCCTTGAGGGAAGGGGGATTATGAAATACTTGTTATCATTGTATTGTGTATTTCCAATATGTTTGGATGTAGAGCAGACTAGGAGAATGAAGGATCACTCACTGATTGCATAATAACCAAGTTTTTAAGGGTCACTGGTTGAGGGGACAGTCAAGGTCCAAATGATTGCACCATTGGAGGAACCTATTTCTTTTTATTAATTGCTATTCAAATTAGATGCATGTATTTCTTGTGAATTATTGACTGCTATGTATCCTGCAACTACATCTATAAAAATGCTTATACTTCTCTAGGGTTGTAAGCCACTTAGGGATCAAAATAGAGAGACTAAATCAAAATCGTTCTTTGTCCTATTTCCTTTTAACAAAGTCTCAAATATCAATGATACAATATATATTTGATGCCCTAATCTATCAAATATACAAATGGCACCTAGCTAGAATCTCACCAGGAGAATGAAGGATCACTCATTGATTGCATGATAACCAAGTTTTGAAGGGTCACTGGTTGAGGGGACAGTCAAGGTCCGAATGATTGTGCCATTGGAGGACCCTATTTCTTTGTATTAATTTCTATTCAAATTGGATTCATGGATTTCTTATGAATTATCGGTTGCTATGTATCTTGCAACTGCATTCATAAATCTGCATATACTTCTCTAGGGTTGTAAGCCACTTAGGGATCAAAATAGAGAGACTAAATCAAAATTGGTCTTTGTCCTATTTCATTTTAACAAAGTCTCAACTATCAATGATACAATATACATTTGATGCCCTAAGCTATCAAATATACAAATGGCACCTAGCTATAAGCTCACGAGCTGTCCATTTGATAACCACAGTCAACATTTCAAAAAAATGGATATTCTTGAGCACAAGCACCAATAACATCAAATAATGGAGTTCAAGCATGGGCTAGGACATGACACCAATAGAATGTGGTCATTTCAGAGAGCATTCATGATCAAATGAAATGCAATGAATTCGAATATGATGCCAGAGGCTCGAAAGATGAAGAAATCACATACCTTCTCCCATGCACAGCTTTCACTCCTTCTCCCACTCCTTCTCTATCCAATCGAAATAAAAATGATGATGTCATTTCACTTTTTTTATTCATCTATACCCTGAATTTGTCAAAATTTTGATGGTCAATTAAACACCCATTGGAATACTGACACCATCGGGGCCTATTAAAAAAACAAAACACCAAATTCATAATAAAAAGTTACCCATCAAAAACTTCTATCAAAATTTGGCCCCAAATGTAGTAGTGTGTGGCTTTCTTTTGTTCTTTCACTGAGTGGGTTCAATGTATCCAGTATTTCTCAATGGCCTTATTCACCGATGTGTTTATTTTGTTTTTTTTGGCTGGATGACTTGTGTATTTAATTTTGGTCATGATCTTAATGTTGGGATCGCTCATTGGGAAACATGTGGACCTAAATCTGGGTTGTTTCTTTCTCCAATGCTAGATCTTGAGGATTCTTTTGGTTCAATCTATTCAGTAGCCTTAAGTATAAATGTAATAGTATGTTCTAGGTCTTAGCTAAGAAAAGTGGAGTTAGAAGAAAGATAGGAAGCTAGAGATCATGGATCTCACATGCATGTGGATTGTAATGTTTCTATAAATAATTTCATTGTATTGGCCATAACCAAGAAGGCCTCATAGCCTTACGTGTATCAAGTTTGAATGAATAAATGAAAATGATCTTCTTCCTTCTCCCCTTTTCTGTTCTATTCCTTCCGTGTTGTGATTTTACAAGGTGGTTTGATACATGGGTGAATCTTTAGCCCTACTTATCACCTCTCCTTGCATCAGGTGGTATCCAAGTGATGATTTGATCTAGGTTTGTTAATCTAGGTCTTTTATAAAGGTTCCTTCTTGTAAACCCTAAGTTGGTTACTTTTTGTGGGGTAGAAAATTGTGATCTAACATACAATTGTAGAGGGTTTCAGGATAGTTTGAGGAGGAAGAAATGTAGATCGAGGCTTAGCTAATATGATAAGAAAAATTCTTGCTAGATTAGAAGTTTTTGAGAAAACCCAACATAGAGGAAGACATCTTGATCATGCTAGTGATGATGAAGTCAAAGAAGTGTAGGAGGCAGCCAATCCTACACCTATAATGGATCAAGCAAAAGAAAGATTCCTGAAAGCATTAACTAGTTTGAAGGCTACATCGTGGTTTAACCATGCTGAGTGTAGTGGAAAGATGGATTTAGATGAATTGATGGACTATATTACCAAGATGGATAAATACTTTGAGTATACAAACATATAAATGAGAAGAAGGTGAAAATTACAAGGAAAAATTGAAACATCATGCATCCTTGTGGTGTGAGCATCTACAATTAGACCAAAAGAAGAAAGGTAAGACAAAAATAATGGTATAGGAAAAGATTGTAAATAAGTTGAAGGGAAAGTTTCTACCTTGTGACTATTAGATTAACCTAGTTAGGAGAATGAAAAGTTTGAGATAGAAAGATAGCTTGGTAAATGATTACAACAAGGAATTTTATAGGTTAGATATCGGATCTAGACATATTGAAGATGAGGTGGAAAGAAAAAGAATTGCAAGGTAGTTGAATGGGTTAAGAACTTATATTCAAGAAGAAATATTTTTTGTCAAAATGGAGAGTATTGAGGAGGCTTATCAGTTTTCCCTAAAAGATGAGGATAAATTGAGTAAAAGGCATGTGAAAAGACAAAGAGGAAGAGGTGGTAGATTATGTAGAGGAAGAGGAAGATTCTATGGTGAAAATAGATGATCCAATTAGGATAAAACAAATCAAGAAAAAGGAAAGACTGAGTGGAAAGGTGAAAGTTCATTCCAAGGAAGAGGTAACTACTCTTGAGGTGGATATGGCAGAGAAGGATTCCAAGAAAATTGTTACAATTGTGGAGAAGACGGACAAAGATCATTTGAGTGTACACATACAAGAAATAAGGTTGGGAGTAGTAGAAATACTTTGGTGCATGAAGATTTCCTGAATGAACCTGAGAAGGAAGGAAACCTGAGGGCCAGAAGATAATTGCGAAGTGAAAAGGATAAGGAAGATCTAGTAAGAAGGATTTTGTTCAAGACTAGATGTAGACTCACAAACAAAGTTTTGAAAGTGATCATTGAAGGTGGAAGTTTAGAGAATTGGGCATCAGAGGAAATGGTTACAAAGTTGCAATTGGAAATATTGATGCACCCAAATCCCTATCAGATTGCATGGATCAAGAATGAGCATACACTTATGGTAAGTGAAAAATGTTTTGTGAATCTAAAAATTGGAAAGTATTATGATAAGGTATTGTGTGATTTATAATTCCTATGGACTATTATCATATTTTTGGCTAGACCTTGGAAATATGATAGACATGCTATATATGTTGGAAGATTGCACAAGTATACTATTTGGGACAATGGCAAGAGAAAAATTTTCTTACCTTTGATTGAAGAATCTATTGGTGAGATAAGTACATCTGTGAAAGTTTGTTTGATGGAAGGTAGATAGTTTGTTAAGGATTTGAAGAAAAATGATGTATGTTATGCTATGATTCCTAACAAATCAAGTGAGAAAATGGAAGCTAAAGTTTCTAAAGAGATTGATAAGTTTCTCACTGAGTAAAAGGATATCATTTTAGATAATGTACTTGATGATTTTCTACCAATGAGAAGTATTAGTCATTGTATGGATCTAATTCCTAAACCTAGTTTTTTGAATAAGGCACCACACCGACTGACACCAACCAAGAATGAGGAACTCAACTGATAGGTTCAAGAGTTGTTGCATAAAGATTTGATCAGAGAAAGTTTGAGTCCATGTGTAGTACCATTTGTGTTTGCACCTATGAAGAATGGAGAATGGTGAATGTGTACTCATTTGAGAGCTATCAACAAGATAATAGTTAAGTATCAGTTTCCTATACGGAGAATAGATGATATAATTGATTCTTTGAGTGGAGAAAAATATTTTAAAAAGATTGATTTGAAGAATGGATATCACTAGATCAAAATCAAAGAGGGTGATGAATGGAAGACTTCTTTCAAGACAAAATAAGGTCTGTATGAATGGTTCGTTATGACTTTTGGTTTAACTAATGCTCCAAGTACTTTTATGAGGTTAATAAATGAATATTTAGTAAAACTAGAGAAGATCATTTGTTTCACATTAGATAGTTATTGCAAAAATTAAAAGAGGAAAATTTGTTGATTAATTTGAAAAAGTGTGCCTTCATGAAAGAGGAGATTGAGTATTTAGGATTTGTGAGTTTAGCTGATGGTTTTAAGATGGTCCTTGAGAATGTTAATTCCATACTTGGGTGGTCTAAAATAGAGAATGTTGGTGAGGTAAGATCATTCCATGGTTTGACACATTTTACCAAAAGTTCATCATAAATTTTAGTTGAATTTGCAATGCTATGACCGAGACAATGAGAGGAGATAAAAGAGAATTCAAGTAGACACATGGGGCTGATAAGAGTTTTGAGACTTTGAAATAAAAGGTTATTGAATTTCCTTTATTAGCTTTGTACATGCTTTCAATAAGGTATTCCAAGTTGAATGTGATGCAAGTGGCAGTGCAATAGGAGCTATGTTGAGTCAAGAAAGTAAACCTATGCTTTCTTTAGTGAGAAGTTAAATGACGCTAAAAGGAAAGATTATGTGTATGATCAAGAATTCTATGCTATTTTTCAAGCCTTGAAGAAATGAAGACATAATTTGATGCCAAACAAATTTGTGTTGTACTGATTGTAAGGATTTACAATATCTGGGTAGTCTAAATAAGTTGAACTGGAAACATATGAAATAGGTTGAGTATTTGCAAAATTTTACATTTGTGATAAAATATAAAAGTGGAGTATCCAACTGAGTTGTTGATGCATTGAGTAGAAGAAGAACTTTGCTAACTGAAATCAAAATTGAGGTTCTTTGTTTTGATGATAGGAAGAATTTGTATGAAATAGACCCTAATTTTTCTGAGCCATGGAGAATGTGCAGAGCACCTATTCCAGATCAATTGAGTAACTAGGAAGACTATTTCATTCAAGAAGATATTTTTCTCAAAGGAATTTAGTTATGTATACCGAGAGGATAAATGAGAAATAATTTGATAAAGGAGAAGCATAGTAGTGGTTTGGATGGACACTTCAATGGTGTTGATAAGAAAATGAGTTTTCTTAAGAAAATGTACTTTTGGCCACAGTTGTATAAGGATGTTATGAAATTTGTGAAGAGTTATGGAGGTTGTCTAGTTGTAAAATGAGTAAGTCAGATTACTAGATTGTATATACTAATTTTTTGTTCCTGAGAAACCTTGGAGCGATATCAATAGAGATTTTGGTCTTGGCTTACCAAGGACAAAAAGAGGTAATGATTCATATTTGTTATTGTGGACAAATTTTCTAAGATGACACATTTTAAACCATGTAGGAAAATATCAGATTCAGTGCATATAGAAAATCTTTTCTTCAAGGAGATTGTCAGAGTGTATGGATTATCTAGAAGTATCATCTTTGACTGAGACAATAAGTTTGTTGGCTATTTTTAGAAGACTCTAATGGGGGTAAGTGCACAAAGATGGGGGACGAAAAAGATGCCACTTTTCTTTTTGGCCCCCCATCACGCATAGTGTGCACACACTAAGGGGCGTGCGCCCTATGGCTTGGGTTTCCCAAGCCTTAGGCTTGGGCAATCTAAACCAAAGCGTGTGCACCCTATAGGGCTCACGTACTTTGGAAAACACTTAGTGTTTTCCAAAGGGTGTACGCCCTTTTTAAAAACCCTTATAAAGTTTGTTGCGCGGATTTGGAAGCTCATTTTGCTTTCTCAAACCCACATTTTTAGCTAAGAAGGGATTCTAAAGTGCGAATGCCCTATTATATTTTCTTTTGAATTGATTTTTTTGTTCATCCATCGATCAAATGGCTCCATGACATCATCAAGTTTGATCTAGAAGAAGAGGTAAGTGTTTTTACAGCCCATGCAGCCTCTTATTTGTTTTAAAATTTTAGTTTTATTGCAATTTTTTTTTTATAAATTTGTTTTTGTTTAAATTTTTTGTCTAATGAAGATTTTAAAATGTCATTTTTTAAATTGACAGGAAGAAATAATCTCCCTCAACCAAACTCTCCACCAAACCCTCCACCAAACCCTTTGTCTCCTCATGAAGAACCAAATGAAGAACTGAATGAAGAAACAAATGAAGAAAATGAACCTCAATTGCCTCCACCAATAGAGAAACCTCCTCTTGGAACACAAAAAAATTTGATGAACCAAATTGAAAGAGGGCAAAAAGAATTAGAATCTTTAATGAATAGGTTAAAAGATTCTAGTGGTACAAATCCCAGAAGGGAAAGACTTGCAAAATCATTGGAAGCAATCTTGACCCATGTAAGCGCGGTTAGTGGGAAAATTCATTAATGGCGGGATAAAAGAGAAGAACAAAAAAAATATTATGCAAATAAATTATCTTATGTGGACATAAAAAAGAAAAAGATCACAAAAGATGACATCTGCCAGCTATTTAAAAAACTAGGGGACGCAAATACTCTTAGAACTACAAAAAGGAGGTTCCCAATTCATTAGTGTGTAAATGAAGACAATAAAAACAATTTTTGGGAGAGATGGTCGATGGTCTTTGATTTGCCTCCTTGTAACAATCATGAGGTTCCTATATATTTATTGAGGAAACTCTACTGCAAGTTTGTACTCAAGGAGGTGCCAAATTATTTTGACATTCTGGATTCTCAGGGTAGAGGATGGGGGTCATCATTTGATCGAGCAGGGACACATCGTGACCCTAACGCACCTAGGGCTGCTATTGGCAAGCCACAAGTGGATCGTGTTAGTATTCCTTCCATTGTGAAGGAACATGTAGAGATAGACACACTAGGCACGATTAGTGCTCTGATGCAAACTCTCATTTAGTGTGTCACTGCTTTAGTTGAGGGTGACTATGGTCAATCCTCGAGGGGGCCTATTTGTCAGTCATGTGGATGCTTGTGCACATTTGGTACTAGTGAGAGAGAGTAAGAGGATTTTGGATTGATGAGTGATAGCTTTCTAAATATGACATTTGGCATTAACACAGAGGTAAATATTTCCAAGTTCATTAAATTTTTTTGATCATATTTCATTTATAAAAGAATAACTATTTAATTTAGTATCTATTGTTTATGATGAAAATTCAGGGCAAGAGTGTCAGTGGCAGTGGTGGTGGCGGTGGTAGTGGAAGTGGCAATGATCCTAATGTCCCCCTTTACACATCGTCATCAATTCCATAAGTATGTATCGAATAAAACATTTAATTAACATATTTGATTATTATGTAATTATGGGAATAATTGTATCCTAACTTATTGTGCATGTGCATTAGATGTGCACTGGTGGACCATCGACATTCACAATAGACAGCGAAGGGCATCGTGCAACTTTCCTTGAGGTATCTTTATTTGTATATTAATTGGATTTACTTGATCATATTTAATTAATGAATGAATGACTAAATTACTAGAAAAATTATGATCAAAATCTAGAGGCATGATGATTACATTTTTTCACTTGGGTTTGTGAGGTAACCATTGAGTCCATAGGTATTCATGTAATAATGCATTATAATTAACATGTCAGTAGTATGTTCTTATATGAATGGTTATCTTATAATTCTCCATGTACACATGCACTAGTTGAATGTTGGAGCTTCGACTTCAACACCGCACACTAGAGGATGTGGTGGAACCTTCACAGAGGTATCATTTACTCATTAGTAGGGTTGCAAAAAATATATGCAATCTTGATAACTGCATAATTTACTTTTATTGTTTCATTTTCATCTTTTGACATCAGAGACTCCTCCTTTTGTCTGTGATACTTTGGATCATGGAGTAGCTGCAATAGTAGCTAGTTCTGAAGCACTAACTAAGGTATGAAAGAGATCACTTAACTTTAATTGCTATTTTAATAGTTTGTATTGAATTTTATAATGATATCCATGTATGTATTTTAATTATTATTTTGATCATTGTTGTAGGGACATATGACTCCAGATTGCCAGCATCCACCTTCGGTGGATGAAAATAGTGACTATTTGCTAGCGGTAGCCAATATTCAATTTTATATCATTTTATAATTAAATTTTGATGTATATTAGTTATCTCTATCTTCTTTTTTTTTATCAGGTCGAGCTACAAAAGAGTCTAGACAAGAGGATGAGTGAGCACACTCGGAAGACTACGACATCCACTGCATCTCCATCGATGTAATGATCAAAGACAGTTCGGGATTTGTTTTCTTCCCCTAGTGGGAAAGCACTAGATTAGGGATATGGATTGTATGCCTATATGGCATTAGTGGACATATTTTTTGTATATTGTATTAGTGATACATTGTACATCCATTTAGCTTTGAGGAAGCCAGTTTTACTGTATCGAATATATTCAATGTATGACATTATTGGACATATATATTTGACTTCATGCCCTACGAATATTTTTTTTTTATGTTTTAGGTATGCAATTCATGTGTTTGGTGTATTGATGTATACTAATTTATGTTTATGTGGATGTCTTTGCTTTGTAAATTTCCCATGCCTTATAGTTATGCTTGTATGTTTATCGATGTATGTTTAACTTGCTGACTGTGCTACAATGCCAGTCACTATCCTCAATAACAATCAATACCTTAACTATAATAATAACAAAAGTAATGAAATGAATGCATAAATGTATAAATATAATATAAGGATTCTTGGGGTACCCTAATGTTGGCAAGATTTATTTTATTAATAAGATCACTATGGCAGATGTGGATGTGCAACCTTATGCTTTTACAAACTAACTTCTAATTGTCCCCTAACTGACTGATTGTTAATGAAAAACACTAGAATACATATTTGCACTCATCCTACTACTCACCCCCGGAGTCGTTGGTGTCATTCGAATGACTGTGTGTGCCAAAAAAGGTTGTCAGTAAGCATTTATCCGACCATTCAAAGTTGATGGAAAAAATGGTTCAATGCTATGACCGATGGTTGGAAAGATACGCAATGTTGGCCATTTGAACTGAGGAACACTATGAGTTCTAACATTGACCGAGAACATATTTCCAAATATAAATGAACTTGAATCTCTGAAAATTGAGACATGCTTTTGTAGGCCTCAGCAACACGGTTCTGTAGCACCTGAGAGATCCATCCTACCTCGCACGAGCTCTAAGATATGACCCTACAAAGATTACTGATTTCATGCTTAAGAGACCTTGAGGGACACTTTGGCCCATAGTCGTCAGTGGGGTTTGAACTACTGTGCGTGTTGAATGAGGTTGCCCCTAGCATTTACTTAGTCATTCAAAGCTATTGGAATAGATAGTTCAATGCTACGACCGACGGTTTGAAAGATATGCAATATTGGCCATTTGAACTGAGGAACACTAAGTTCTGACATCGACTAAGAATGTGTTTCCAAATATTAACAAACTTGAATTGCTAAAAACCAAGATAGGCTTTTGTAGGCCCTAACAACGTAGTCCCATAGCACCTAACAGATCAATTCTACCTTGCACGAGCTTTGAGATATGACCCCGCAAAGATCATTGATTTCATGCTTAAGAGACCTTGAGGGACACTTCAGCGCAGAGTCATCGGCGGGGTTCGAACTACTATGCGTGCCAAATGAGGTTTCCCCGAGCATTTACCCAACCATTCAGAGCTGTTGGAACTAACAGTTTGATACTACGACTGATAGTTTGAAAGATACGCAATGTTGGCCATTTGAACTAAGGAACACTTTGAGTTCTGACATCGATCGAGAATGTGTTGCCAATTTAAAAAAAACTTTAATCTCTAAAAACTGAGATAGGCTTTTTTAGGCCCCATAAACATGGTCTTGTAGCACCTAATGGATCGATTCTACCTTGCATGAGCTCTGAGATATGACCCTGCAAAGATCATTGATTTCATGCTTAAGAGACCTTGAGGGATACTTCAGCCCAGAGTCATCGGCGGGGTTCGAATGACTATGTGTGTCAAACAAGGTTGCTACTAGCATTTACCCAACCATTTAGAGCTATTGGAACTAATGGTTAGATGCTATGACCGATAGTTTGAAGATACGCAACGTTGGTCATTTGAACTGAGGAACACTTTGAGTTTTGACATCGACCGAGAATGTGTTGCTGAATTTAAATGAAGTTGAATCTCTAAAAACTGAGATAGGCTTTTGTAGGACCCGTCAACATGGTCTCGTAGCACTTGATGGATCAATTCTACCTCACACGAGCTCTGAGTTATGACACCGCAAAGATCGCTGATTTCATGCTTAAGAGACCTTGAGGGACACTTCGGCCCGGAGTCGTCAGCGGGGTTCGAATGACTGTGTGATGAATGAGGTTGCCACTAGCATTTACCTGACCATTTGGAGTTGTTGGAACTGATGGTTTGATGCTACAACCAATGGTTTGAAAGATACGCAACGTTGGTTGTTTGAACAAGGGAACACTTTGAGTTTTGATACCGACCGAGAATGTGCTACCGAATATAAATGAACTTGAATAGCTAAAAACTGAGATAGGCTTTTGTAGGCCCTAGCAACATAGTCTCGTAGCACCTGATAGATTGATTCTACCTTGCATGAGCTCTGAGTTATGGCCCCCACAAAGATTGCTAATTTCATGATTAAGGGACCTTGAGGGACACTTCGACCCTGAGTCATTGGTGGGGTTTGAACGAATGTGCATGCCAAATGAGGTTGCCACTAGGGTTTACCTAGCCATTTGGAGTTGTTGGAATAGATGGTTTGATGCTACGACCGACGGTTGGAAAGATACACAACATA
Organism: Chamaecyparis obtusa; assembly: GCA_027943335.1. Classification (NCBI taxonomy): domain Eukaryota; kingdom Viridiplantae; phylum Streptophyta; class Pinopsida; order Cupressales; family Cupressaceae; genus Chamaecyparis; species Chamaecyparis obtusa. Next base: position 50,619 of record BSBK01013305.1, read on the forward strand.
GGCCGTTTGAACTGAGGAGGAACACTTTGAGTTTTGACATCGACTAAGAATGTGTTGCCAAATTTAAAAAAAACTTGAATCTCTAAAAACTAAGATAGGCTTTTGTAGGCCCTAGAAACACGATCCTATAGCACCTGATGGATCGATTCAACCTCACATGATCTCCAAGATATGACCACGCAAAGATTTCTAATTTCATGCTTAAGAGACCTTGAGGGACACTTCGGCCCGGAGTCATCGACAGGATTCAAATGACTATGTGTACCAAACAAGGTTGCCACTAGCATTTACCCAACCATTCGGAGCATTTATAATTAACGGTTAGATGCTACAATCGATGGTTTGAAAGATACGCAATGTTGGGCATTTGAACTGAGGAACACTTTGAGTTTTGACATCGACCGAGAATGTGTTACCGAATTTAAATGAAGTTGAATCTCTAAAAAATGAGATATGCTTTTTTAGGCCCTGACAACATGTCTTGTAACACCTAACAGATTGATTCTACCTCACACGAGCTCCGAGATATGACCCCGTAAAGATCGCTGATTTAATGCTTAAGAGACCTTGAGGGACACTTCAGCACGGAGTCGTTGGCAGGGTTTGAACGACTGTGTGTGCCAAAAAAGTTGGCACTAGCGTTAAATAGACCATTCAAACCTATTGGAACTGACGGTTTGATGCTATGACTGACGGTTTTAAAGATACACAACATTGGCCGTTTGAACTGAGGAATACTTTGAGTTCTAACACCGATCGAGAATGTGTTGCCAAATTTAAATGAAGTTGAATCTCTAAAAACTGAGACAGGCTTTTGTAGGCCCCGTAAACACGATCTTGTAGCACCTGATGGATCAATTCTACCTTGTACGAGCTCCGAGTTAATGACTTTGAAAAGATCACTAATTTCATGATTAAGGGACCTTGAGGGACACTTCAGCCTGGAGTCATCGGGAGGGTTTGAACGACTATGTGTGCCAAATGAGGTTACCAATAGCATTTACTTGACCATTCAGAGCTATTGGAATTGATGGTTCGATGCTATGACTGACGGTTTGAAAGATACACAATGTTGGTCGTTTGAACTGAGGAACACTTTGAGTTCTAACACCGACCGAGAATGTGTTGCTGAATTTAAATGAAGTTGAATCTCTAAAAACTGAGATAGGATTTTGTAGGCCCCAACAACACAGTCCCATAGCACCTAATGGATCAATTCTACCTCACACAAGCTCCGAGGTATGACCCCACAAAGATCACTGATTTCATGATTAAGAGACCTTGAGGGATACTTCAGCCCAGAGTCATCGGCGGGGATCAGATGACTATCGTGGTGAAAGAGGTTGCCACTAGGATTTACCCTGGCCATCTAGAGCTATTAGAATAGATGGTTTGATGCTATGACCAATGGTTGGAAAGATACGAAATGTTGGCTGTTTGAACTGAGGAACACTTTGAGTTCTGACATCGACCGAGAATGTGTTACCAAATTTAAACAAATTTGAATCTCTAAAAAATAAGATAGGCTTTGTAAGCCCCGGCAACATGGTCCCATAGCAACTAACAGATCGATTCTACCTCATACGAGCTCTGAGATATGATCCCACAAAGATTGATGATTTCATGCTTAAGGGACCTTAAGGGACACTTTAGCCTTGACTTGTCGGTGGGGATCGAACGACTGTGTGTGGTGAATGAGGTTGCTAGTAGTGTTTACCAGGCCATTCAAAGCTATTGGAATAGACAGATTGATGCTACGACTGACGGTTGGAAAGATATGCAACGTTGGTCGTTTGAACTGAAGAAGACTTTAGGTTCTGACACTGACCGAGAATGTGTTGCTGAATTTAAATGAAGTTGAATCTTAAAAAACTGAGATAGGCTTTTGTAGGCCCCAGCAACATGGTCTGATAGAAAATAATAGATCCATGCTACCTTGCATGAGCTCCAAGATATGACCCCACAAAGATCATTGATTCCATGCTTAAGGGACCTTGACAGACACTTCAGCATGAAGTCGTCGGCGACGATCGAATGACTATGCGTGGTGAATGAGGTTTCCACTAGCGTTTACTTGACCATTTACAGCTATTGGAATAGACGGTTTGATGCTACAATTGATGGTTGGAAAGATACACAACGTTGGCCATTTGAGCTGAGGAACACTGCGAGTTCTCACATCGACCAAGAATGTGTTACCGATTTTAAACGAACTTGAATCTCCAAAAACTGAGACAGTATTTTGTAGGCCCTAGCAACACGGTCACATAGCAACTAATGGATCCATGCTACCTCACATTAGCTCCAAGATATGACCCCACAAAGATCATTGATTTCATGCTTAAAGGACCTTGAGGGACATTTTAGCACGAAGTCATCGGCGGGGCTCGAACGACTGTGTGTGGCAAACAAGCTTGCCACTAGCGTTTACCCCAACCATTTGGAGCTTTTGGAACAGATGGTTTGATGCTACAATCGACGGTTGGAAAGATACACAACGTTGGCCGTTTCAGCTGAGGAACACTATGAGTTCTGACATCAACCGAGAATGTGTTGCTGATTTTAAACAAACTTGAATCTCCAAAAACCAAGATAGGCATTTGTAGGGCCCGGAAACATGGTCTTGTAGCAACTGATGGATCCATGCTACCTCACATGAGCTCCAAGATATGACCCCACAAAGATCACTGATTCCATGTATAAGGGACCTTGAGGGACACTTCAGCACGGAGTCATCGGTGGTGATCAAATGACTATGCGTGGTGAATGAGGTTTTCACTAGCATTTATCTAGCCATTCAGAGCTGTTGGAATAGACGGTTTGATGCTATGATCGACGATTGAAAAGATACACAATGTCGACCATTTGAGCTGAGGAACACTGTGAGTTCTGACATCAACCAAGAATGTGTTGCCGATTTTACATGAGCTTGAATCTCCAAAAACTGAGATAGAATTTTGTAGGCCCCAGTAACACGGTCTCATAGCAACTAACAAATCCATGCTACCTTGCACAAGCTCTGAGATATGACTCCGCAAAAATCGCTGATTTCATGCTTAAGGGACCTTGAGGGACACTTCAACACGGAGTCATGGGTGGGGATCGAATGACTGTGTGTGCCGAATGAGGTTTCCACTAGCGTTAACCTAGCCATTCAGAGCTGTTGGAATAGATGGCTCGATGCTACGATCGACGGTTGGAAAGATACACAATGTTGGCCATTTCAGCTAAGGAACACTGTGAGTTCTGACATCGATCGAGAATGTGTTGCCGATTTTAAATGAACTTGAATCTCCAAAAATTGAGACAGGCTTTTGTAGGCCCCTACAACACGGTCCCATAGCAACTAATGGATCCATGCTACCTTGCACGAGCTCTGAGATACGACCCCAAAAAGGTCACTGATTTCATGCTTAAGGGACCTTGAGGGACACTTCAGCATGGAGTCATCAGTGGCGATCGAACGACTGTGCGTGGCATGTACTTGCATGAGGACATTATATATTACAGAAATCCTACATAGAAGTAGCTAGCAAGCCGCTCAAAAAGTAGTAACTGATAACAAGTGGGATAATGTAGATGCTTTAATAAACCACTATCTTCTTTACTCAAGCAACATGTAGTTCATCTGCTCGACTGGGGCATGTTTGGGAATAGATAGTCTCCATTTAAACTCAAGTCTCTAGAAGTAGTTATATTTATCAGTGGAGGAAATACACCCATTGGATCTGCAATAACTTCATGCTCACTAGAATTTCCATTTCTCTTCAATTGGGATACTCTTTCCAAAATTGCATCTACCATTTTACCAATTTGGGAGATTAATGGGTCTATATGTGGACCTTGAAGGAGTTGGTCACCTAAATGAGAACCTTGAGATGAAGCAAGAACTTCTCTATGAATGAGATTGGTAACTTGAGAAGCTCTCCACTTGTCCTTTGAATTAAAACCTTGGACCATAGATGGCTGCCCTTTGTTGTAAAATCAAGAGTGAGACTGCCTTCCCAAAGGTGGCAATGAACTTACATTTCAAGGATAATGCCCAAGTCTCGTAAATGCAAGGCCATTGATGAATAGGCATTTCTAATAGAAATATTTGTGGTGCTAGAATGAAGTGCATGACCAAATTCTTTGCCTGCTAACGAACCAATTTGGGAAATTAATGGGTTTATTTGTGGACCTCGAAGGAGTTGGTCACCTAAACGAGAACCTTGAGATGAAGCCGGAACTTCTCTAGGACTGAGATCAGTACCTTGAGAAGCTCTCCACTTGTTAGCTGAATTAAAACCTTGGACCATAGATGGTTTCCCTTTGTTGTTAAATGAGGAGTGAGACTGCCTTGCCAAAGGTGGCAATGAACTTACATTTCAAGGATAATGCCCAAGCTCGTAAATGCAAGGCCATTGATGAATAGGCATTTCTAATAGAAATATTTGTGGTGCTAGAATGAAGTGCATGACCAAATTCTTTGCCTGCTAATGAACCAATTTGGGAAATTAATGGGTCTATTTGTGGACCTCAAAGGAGTTGGTCACCTAAAAGAGAACCTTGAGATGAAGCAAGAACATCTCTATGAAAGAGATTAGTACCTTGAGAATCTCTCCACTTGTCAGTTGAATTAAAACCTTAGACCATAGATGGCTGCCCTTTGTTGTAAAATGAGGAGTGAGACTGCCTTGCCAAAGGTGGCAATGAACATACATTTCAAGGATAAAGCCCAAGTCCCGTAAATGAAAGGCCATTGATGAATAGGCATTTCTAATAGAAATATTTGTGGTGCTAGAATGAAGTGCATGACCAAATTCTTTTCCTACTAACGAACCAATTTGGGAAATTAATGGGTCTATTTGTGGACCTCAAAGGAGTTGGTCACCTAAAAAAGAACCTTGAGATGAAGTAGGAACTTCTGTATGAAAGAGATCAGTACCTTGAGAATCTCTCCACTTGTCAGCTAAATTAAAACCTTGGACCATAGATGGCTGCCCTTTGTTGTAAAATGAGGAGTGAGATTGTCTTGCCAAAGGTGGAAATGAACTTACATTTCAAGGATAATGCCCAAGTCCCGTAAATGCAAGGCCATTGATGAATAGGCATTTCTAATAGAAATATTTGCAGTGGTAGAATGAAGTGCATGACCAAATTCTTTGCTTGCTAACGATCCAATTTGGGATATTAATGGGTCTATTTGTGGACCTTGAAGGAGTTGGTCACCTAAACGAGAACCTTGAGATAAAGCAGGCACTTCTCTACGAAGGAGATTAGGACCTTGAGAAGCTCTCCACTTGTCAGCTGAATTAAAAACCTTGGACCATAGATGGCTGCCCTTTTTTGTAAAATGAGGAGTGAGATTGCCTTTCCAAAGGTGGCAATGAACTTACATTTCAAGG
>BSBK01013306.1:0-61955 GCA_027943335.1 Chamaecyparis obtusa
GTTATCCATTGAAAGATTCAATCTCTTTGGAGCCCCCTTGAAGATTTTGTTAGAATAACAAGTAAAAATGCAAATATTAACACACAGAAGAGAAGACAATAAAACCAAAATTTAACGTGGTTCACCCAATCCCCAGGCTACGTCGACCAACAGTGAGTCTAATATCTTTATTATTATCTGGTTATTACAATCTGAAACCTGCAACTCGATACCACCACAGGAAGCTACAAAAAACCCTCGTATAATAATTCTCCAACCCTAAGCCCTTTTTCAAGTATTTTTGACTTAACCTAATTAGGGAAAAAATATTGCAACTGATAGAAAATTGATGGCCGACCCATCAGGGGCTCTGTCCCTTGACCCCACTTGGGGCACTGCCCCAAGACCCCTCAAGGGGCTCTGGCCCTTGACTTTGAGATTGGGGGTGCTGTCCCCAATCCCCCATAGATAAGTCTGTGGGGAAATTGCTCTGAAAAAACTTGAGTCTGATTAGGCTCCATATACATAACAATCTCTCACTTGGAGACTGATCGACCAAACCTGTAGCTCCCACTAGAATAAAGAAACCACCCTGGACTCTATTGTTCTTTGATTTTGTTCAGTCTAGAAGACCAACTGAAGCTGAAGAGGAATTCAACTTCTCCCTTATCACTACCTTTGTAAACATATCTGCTGGATTATCATTTGTATGTATCTTCTCCAACTTTAACTATCCATCATCCAAAACTGACCGAATGAAATGATATCACAATTGTATGTGCTTTTTTTTTTAGTGCAAAGAAGAATTCTTTGCAAGATGAATGGCACTCTGACTATTTGAATATAAATAATTATCTGCTTGTGGATGTCCCAATTCTTCCATGAAGAATTGAAGCCATATCATCTCCTTGGCTGCCTCTATAGCAGCAACATACTCTACCTCTACAGTGGATAAAGCATTCACCTTTTGTAACCGAGAAATCTAACTCACTACTATCCCACCAACAGTAAATACATAACCTATAGTACTTTTTCTAGTATCAATATCTCCTACCAAATTTGAGTCAACATAGCCATGAATAGTAGTAGAAGAGCCCCCAAAGTGTAAACACTTATTGGATGTACCTCTCAAATATTTGAGAATCCATTTTACTGCATTCCAATGTTCAATCCCTAGGTGACTCATATACTGGCTAACGACTCCCATTGTATGTGCAATATCTATCCTAGTACATACCATAGCATACATTAAGCTCCCTACAACTGAAGCATAAGGTATCTTGGACATTTGTGCCTCTTCTTCTGGTGTCTTTGGACACATTTCTTTGGTCAATTTCAAATGACCAGGAAAAGGTGTAGTGATAGCTTTGGCATCCTTCATGTCGAATCTCTACAACACCTTTTCAACATAATCAACCTGAGATAGAGTTAATTTTATGTTCTTTCTATCTCTGCAAATTTTCATGCCAAGGATTTGTTTTGCTGCCCCCAAATCCTTCATAGCAAAAGATTTTTCTAACTATTGTTTCAACCCCTTAATATGATCCATGTTAGATCGAGCTACAAGCATATCATCAACATATAAACATAGAATAATGTAGCTATCATTATTTAACCTCTTGAAATAAACACAATGGTTAGAATTACATTGATTGTATCCTTCTTGTTCATAAAAGTATCAAATTTAATATACCATTGCCGAGGTGCTTGCTTCAAGCCATATAAACTTTTCTGCAATTTTCACACTAAAATCTCCTTACCCTTGACCTCAAATCCCTGTTGCTGAACCATATATATTTCTTCATTCAGATCACCATGAAGAAAAGTTGTTTTAACATCAAGTTTCTCTAAATGCAAATATTTAGTAGCTACAATACTTAAAACAGTACGAATAGAAGTCATTTTAACAACTGGAGAAAAAATCTCATCAAAATCAATACCATGTTTTTGTGCAAATCCTTTTACAACTAATCTAGCTTTAAATCTTTTCTTACCTCCATCTTCTTCTTTCAACTTGTAAACCCATTTATTCTGCAAAGCCCATTTACCTGAGGGTAACTTACATAAATCTCAAGTCTGATTTTTCAGCAAGGATTCCATTTGATCTGCAATTACAGACACCCACTGAAGTTTTGTATCCACCTACATAGCTTCATTATAACATTTAGGTTCACCAGCATTAGTTAATAAGATAGAATACAAAGAAGGTGAAAATCTATCTAGAGGTCTACTTAGCCTTGTTGACCATCTAACATTCACTGGGGTGTGTGGTATTTGTTGTTGCTATTGTTGCGAAGCATAAGGAATTTCTAGAACATTATCATTTGGAATATCATCCAGCACTACATAATCAGTTTCTTTCTTCTCATGCTGCTACAATAGATCTTTGTACAACACTTTCTCATTGAATATGACATTCCTGCTTCTTACAATTTTATGATTTTTAAAATCCCAAAACCTATAACCAAATTCATTAATTCCATATCCAACAAATATACATTTCTTAGATTTAGCTTCTAGCTTGGTTCTATTTTCAGAATCTATATTTGCAAACGCTTCACAACTGAAGGTTCTGAGAAAAGAATAACTCACCTTCTTACCTGTCCATGCTTCCTCTGGAATACCACAACCCAAGGGAGTAGAGGGACCTTTATTTATCAAATATACAATAGTATTTATAGCCTCTACCCACATGTTTAGGGGAAGCCCAACATGCAACCTCATGCTCCTAGCATGCTCCATTATTGTCCTGTTCATGCGTTCAACCACTCCATTTTTTTGTGGAGTCCTTGGAACTATTTTTTGTCTACGAATACCAATAGAGGCACAATAATATTCAAATTATTTTCTGCAATACTCACTATCATTATCAGATTTGAGACATTTTAATCTTTTTCTAGTCTCATTTTCAACCAAGCTTTTCCATTTCTTAAAAGTTTCAAATACATCAAATTTATGTCTAATGAAATATATCCATACTTTCCTAGTTGCATCATCAATGAATATAACATAATACTAAGAGCCACCAAGGGAAGATACTTGAGCTGGACCCCATACATTTGTATGCACAAGCTCTAATTTTTCATCTTTCTTTTCCTTCCCACTCTTTACAAAACTAACTCTCTTTTGCTTTCCATACATAGAACTTTCAAAGAAATCCATATTAACACATTCCAGACCTGGTAGAACTTTCTTTGAATGAAGTAATTGTTATACACTAAGTTTTGTGCCTTTGTTTCAAGCTCTCTTGGTCTTGATAACTCAGTATAACATGGGAATCATCTCAAGGTTGTGGGACCTTTGCTAACCGAGATGAAACCTCTAGGTTCTAGGCTGGTTCCTCTTGGATTATCACCTTAGTTTCCTCTTAATAGGGAAGAAAATCTTTTGAGGGAAAGGGCTAGAAGGAGTACTGAAAGGGAAATGACTAAAAAGAAAACTACCTAATAGGTGATGCACCAAAATTAGGGTTTGGATCTCAGTATAGAGGAATGAGATCAATGGAGGAATCAGGTCTAATAAGTCACCACTCACTAGATAGGCTTGCATAAGTATTTCATAGGAAGGCCTAAACAGAAGACTCAACCAATGACCTACAAAAAAACATCCTCCTCTGCAACTAGGTGAAGGAATGAGACAAGACTGCTAGGGGCTGTAGCATACCCACAAAACATCTAAATTAGATCAGACATAATAACACACAAAATCACAGAAAGTGAGAGGGACTAGGAACCCCAATTTCTATTGACAACATTCATAAAATTCAATCCAATAAGAGATAACTCACATAAGAAGGCATGAGGACAAAAAGAGTGTCACAAAGTGCTTTGCCATATCTGAATTATCAATGGGAGATTACAAAGAGTAGAAAACTAGAGGACAGAAAAGTGTCTCAGATAGCTTTCTAGGAAAAAAACTTTCCTTTTTACAAAATGTGAACTCTGAGCACTAAGGCTCCAAAAAAAATTATATACATCCTCCACTACATGCAGGTAGGAGTCCAAAATTCTAACTAGGGGGGTACAGATTAAATAATAAAATAATCATCCCCAGGGTACTGATTAACCAAATCTGATCAAGAACACACTTCTACAACATCTCAACCGATTAGATAAATGACTCTATACCAGAATCCATCACCAAACTACCTGCGAACAAGCCACCTTGATCTACCAACCCACCTGCAACTCCACTAAGCCATTAAGGCTCCAGACTTGATCTTTGTAGGAATTTGAAATTTGAAGTACAATAGACCACAGGTGGTGCCAACCTCATAATTACTCCTTTGGTGCAAGAACACCTCACTGTACTCTATAAAGTCCATGGCACCGATGACCAGATCATCCACCATCATGCTCACAACCCTCAATTGTCCTTAGCAATCAATTCTGAGCTACCCCGCCACTTCACAACATCCTTTACAAAAGAAAGCCCGCCAAAACTGGCCACATCATTTTGAAATAGCACTGGTCACATGATCACATGAGCTCAAAATCCTTGATGCGATCATGTGACAAGCCTCTTATAATCTCTCTCCGCTGCCACATAAGACATCTAGGCCTGCAAGAATGCCAATTACACCATGTGGACCAACCAGAACTTGACCACCTCAGCTGGACCCATGAGTGAATGCCCAGAACACCAGAAGGATCCAATAGTGGTTGCATGATCGCATGGGATCAGAAGATCCCATGTGAACATGCGACCACTATAGATCTTGAATCTACAGGGCCACATGCTACTAAGGCCACTACAACCTTCACTGACCGCTAAGAAATGGACATGTCACCTCCCACTGACCCACCACTGGAGGCTTGGCAGTAAAGCAGATCTAACAGCCATTGCATGATCGCATGGAATTAGAAGATTCCATGTGAACATGTGACCACCGTCGGATATTATTCCACTGGGGCATACCTTAAACCTTGGGTCCACAGTAGATCGGACATGTCACCACCAACTGGGTGAATGAGAAATGACCACTATAGATTCTAATCAGATGGTTGTCACATGATCGCATGGGGTTGGAAGATCCCATGCAAACATGTGACCACCGTCGGATCTTTCGCACTGGCAATGGTTATGAGGAACTGGGACCCACCTGGTCGGAGTTGCGCAGATAGAAAATGCTGACACTAGAGAAGTGCAAGGTGTAGAAGTTGAAAACACAGAGGGTTTTCGAAGCGAAGGTTGAAAACACACCGAGCTTTTGGACCAAAAGGTAGAAAACACAGAGGGTTTTCGACACTTTGAATAGTTTTTTGGGAAAATAAGATGTGGCCAAAATTGAATGATAGCAAATTTTTGGTAACATTTTGGCGACTTCTATGGGATGTCAGCCTACTAGACATTGAACCATTGGCCTTGACATATCCATTGGGCATGGGGTCATTCGAACACAAAACTTTGATAGAGAGGCAAAACTTAATAGAGAGACAAAACTTGTGTGCGAGCACTTCTTGGAAAGCAAGAAAACTAATCTAGAAAGTAGGGAAGCTAACCTAGCCTAAACTAACCAGTGTAGGGACTTGTTTAAACAAAATCATTCACTGGACTGTTGAAATAACTACCCTTTCTCCTTAGGATACAACACTTTACATGCAGGAGGATAGCTAACAAGGAAGGAAGTACACACAGTTGTATGAAGAACTGATGCACTACCTCCTGAAGGACATAAACAAATTGACTCACCTCCACCAATAGATTTTTATCTCCATTATCCAAGGGTAGATAAGTGAGTCGAGCTTGCCTCTACTGAACTGCAAGTTTTCCCTTAGCTTCAACTTCATTTGAATATTCATGTTTGGACACAAACATGACTGGATTTTTGTGGCCAGCCTCTTCTCTTGCTAAGTACCTTAAAGGGAAACCATTGGAAAGAATGAACTTGGGGCTCCTTTTACTGCTATCAGGATCTTCAACTACCAATTCATGTAGAGGAGCTTCTTCTTCCACATCATTTCTCTTGTCAACACTCTTAGCAGCAAGCTTCTTTTCAGGAGAACATTCTTCTCATTGTCCTTTGGTAGCTGAGATGAGTGGCATATTAGAAGCATTGTCATCTTCAACAAAACATGGTAGCTCTTCAAATAAATCAGCCTCCAATTCAATGGTCTGCTTGGCAACATTATAAGATTCATTAGATAACCCTGATATTGCCTCCTTCTTTTCTTTAGAAAGAGCTTCCTCAAGTTGTATCTGATGAGTTTCTTTATCATTTGCACCCTTTAGAATCAAGAGCCCTATTATTGTTTTGTGCTCTTGTATCTCTTTCTCATGAAACTCCTTTTGGGCTGCCAACTCCTTTTCTTTCTCCATTTGAAATTCAATGCCCCTATCAAACATGGCTTCCATTAAATTTTTTTGGTCTTGAACCACCCTTTCACAATTATTCTTTTGAACCTCTAATTCTTCATAAGCATCCCTCTAAGCTACTAATGTCCCTTGAAAACCTTCTTCTTTTTCACTTGTAGCAGCACTGACTGCCACTAACTTTTCCTCGTAAACCTCCTTTAGTGCTATGAGAATGCTTGTAAGGGCTGCCTAACCTTGCTTCAGTTCTATCATAGCATCGAACTACTCCTTTGCCTGTGTTTGCATATGCCTTTTTTGTGTTTCCAACACCTCTTCATAATATCTCGTCTGTTCTTCCAGCTCCTTTTGATAAACCTTCTTCTGGGCCTCCAATCCTTTAGCAAGCCTGCCCTCATTTCTCTTGTATTGCTCTGCCAGATACCTCCTATAACCTTGATCATGTTGAGCCAAAGCTTGTTGTTGTTGGATCTAGGCATGATAAGAATACTCTTCTATGCAAGGCATTTCCTCTTGAGGCTACTGGTATGTGTATTGGTGCTGCCATGATACTGGAAGTTGGGTGGGTGGGGGGAAAGCATGAGGTGTATGTTGGGTCATTTCTGCAACTGGGTAGTCTTGCATGAAATCAGAAGTACCACTATTCTGATAAGGCTAACCTCCATGAAATGAAGGGTTGTCCTCATGAAAAGAAGGATGGTAATCCATCTTAGGTACTGAATCTGCTTGAAACCAGTGAATGTGAACTTGGAGTCGCCAAATATGCAAAATAATGACCTCTCAAAGGCCTACAACCTATTGGATGCATATCAAAACTAAAAAGAACTATGAAAACTATGACCTCTTGGTCCCACTAGGTGTGCTAAAAATGTTATACACTGAGTTTTGCACCTTTGTTTCAAGCTCTCTTGGTCTTGATAACTCAGTATAACATGGGAATCATCTCAAGGTTGTGGGACCTTTGCTAACAGAGATGAAACCTCCAGGTTCTAGGCTTGTTCCTCTTGGATTATCACCTTATTTTTCTCTTAATAGGAAAGTAAATCTTTTGAGGGAAATAGATAGAAGGAGTACTAAAAGGGAAATGACTAAAAAGCAAACTACCTACTAGGTGATGCACTAAAATTAGGGTTTGGATCTTAGTATAGAGGAATGAGATCAATGGAGGAATCAGGTCTAATAAGTCACCACTCACTAGATAGGCTTGCATAAGTATTTCATAGGAAGGCCTGAACAAAAGACTCAACCAATGACCTACAAACAAACATCCTCCTCTGCAACTAGGTGTAGGAATGAGACAAGACTACTAGGGGCTGTAGCATACCCACAAAACATCTAATTCAGATCAGACACAGTAACACACAAAATCACAGAAAGTGAGAGGGACCAAGAACCCCAATTTCTATTGACAGCATTCATAAACTTCAATCCAATAAGAGATAACTCACATAAGAAGGCATGAGGACAACAAGTGTGTCACAAAATGCTTTTCCATATCTGAATTATCAATGGGAGATTACAAAGAGTAGAAAAGAAGAGGATAGAAAAGTGTCTCAGATAGCTTTCTAGGAAAGAAACTTTCCTTTTTACAAAATGTGAACACTGAGCACTAAGGCTCCAAAAAAAATTATATACATCCTCCACTGCACGCAGGTAGGAGTCCAAAATTCTAACTAGGGGGGTACAGATTAAATAATAAAATAATCATCCCCAGGGTACTGATTAACCAAATCTGATCATGAATACACTTTTGCAACATCTCAACTGATCAGATAAATGACTCTATACCAAAATCCATCACCAAACTACCCATGGACAAGCCACCTTGGTCTACCAACCCACCTACAACTCCATTAAGCCATTAAGGCTCTAGACTTGATCTTCATAGGAATTTGAAATTTGAAGTACAAGAGACCACAGGTGGCGCCAACCTCATAATTACTCCTTCGACACAAGAAAACCACACTGTAATCTATAAAATCCATGGAACCGATGACTAGATCATCCACCATCATGCTCGCAACCCTTAATTGTCCTTAGCAATCAATTTTGAGCTACCCCGCCACTTCCCAACGTCCTCTGCAGAAGAAAGTCCACCAAAACTGGCCGCACCGCTTTGAAATAGCACTAGTCGCATGATCACATGAGCTCAAAAGCCTTCATGCAATCATGTGACAAACCTCTTAGAATCTCTCTCTGCTACCACATAAGACATCTGGGCCCGCAAGAATGCCAACTGCACAACGTGGACCAACCAAATCTTGACCACATCGGCTGGACCCATGAGAGAATGTCTAGAACACCAGAAGGATCCAATGGTGGTCGCATGATTGCATGGGATAGGAAGATCCCATATGAACATGCGACCACTGTAGATCTTGAATCTATGGGGCCACATGCTATCAAGCCCACTGCAACCTTCACCGACCACTAAGAAATGGACATGTCACCTCCCACGGACCCACCACTGGAGGCTTTGTAGTAAAGAAGATCTAACGGCCATCGCATGATCACATGGAATCAAAAGATTCCATGCAAACATGTGACCACCATTGGATATTATTCCACTGGGGCATACCTTAAACCTTGGGTCCATAGTAGACCAGACACGTCAACACCAGTCCGGTGAATGAGAAATGACCACTGTAGATTTTAATCAAACAGTTGTCACATGATCACATGGGGTCAGAAGATCCCATGTGAACATGCGACCACCATTAGATCTTCCACACTGGCAATGGTTATGAGGAATTAGGACCCACCTGGTCAGAGTTGCGCAGATAGAAAATGCTAACACCAGAGAAGTGTAAAGTGCACAAGTCAAAAACACAGAGGGTTTTTGGAGCGAAGGTCAAAAACACATTGAGCTTTCAGACCAAAAGGTAGAAAACACAGAGGGTTTTCGACACTTTGAACAATTTTTTGGGAAAATAGGATGTGGCCAAAATTGAATGATAGGAAATTTTGGGTAACAGTAATTTCATACCTTTTTCATTGATGTGCCCAAGTCTATTTTTCCACAACTCTATTTCAGAATCTCCAGCTACTATCTCTTGTTCTACCTACTCAACTATAGCAATTGTTCTTGAACATTCATTTTTCTCTAAAATAATTAAAGTAGAGGGAACAATATGACCTATACAAAGATATAAGGTGCCTACTTTCACACCTTTTTCTACTACTAAGGAACCTTTTGAAACCTTCCAATTTTTATCATTAAAAGTAACTGTGCAACCCTCATCAGTGAGTTTCCCTATTGAAATTAAATTTCTACTCAGCCTTGGAACATGTCTTACCTCTTGTAGTAGCCAATGATTCCCATTGTGCAACTTAATCTTGATTTTCCCTTTTCCAACAATTTGACAGGGTTCATTATCTCCCAAATAAACTAGCCCAAAATCCCCTTGGACATAATCAACAAAATAACCTCTATGGGGTGTAGCATGAAATGAAGCCCCTGAATCGAACACCCATGAATCATCAACATTTTTTAAAGACAAGAGAAAAGCATCCTCTTCAGATTTGTTACCACATTTGCCTCATTGTTTCCATCATGTTTGTCTCCTTGATCTTTCTTCTGAGACCAACAATCTTTCTTCTTATGTCCTGGTTTTCCACAGTACCAACAGTCACTACGTCCTTTTGATTGAGACCTCTTTCCCTTTGATTTCCCTCATGATTTTCCATGATTTCCTGAGTTGTTTCCTCTATCTCTTGTTTTGCCTCTGCTTTCTAAGTTCAATACACTACCTGATATGGATGCCTCTAAGCTTTTCCTACAAATTTCCTCACTCAATATAACACCAATAACATCATCAAACTTTAGGGTATTAGAACCAGAAACAAAATTAGTAACAGCCATTACCAAGCCATTCCATCTTTCTAGAAAAGAACACAAAATCAAGAGAGCCCTAACCTCTTTATCAAAAGTAATTTTAACTGAGGCTAACTGAATTGTAACTATATTAAACTCCTTCAAATAATCAGCAATTAATCCACCTTCTACCATTTTCATATTAAATAAATGCTTCATAAGAAATACCTTGTTTGAAGCTAAAGGCTTTTCATACAACTTCACTAGGGTTTCCATTAGAGTTTTAGTTGTTGTTTCTCTAGTAATATTGAATGCCACCGATTGTGCTAGGCATAAACGAATACTCCCCAGTGCCTTCCTATCCAAAATATCCCAATCTTCCTAAGACATTGTTGCCTCTTTCTTGGCTATTCCCTCTAATGGCCGCCATAGAACCTTCTAATAGAGATAGTCCTCCATTTGCATCTTCCATAACTGGAAGTTCTACCCATTAAACTTATCAACCTTTAGCCTACCCTCATCTGCCAATTCTCCCACTTAACCGAGAGAGTCACTGACTCATGAGACCTACTTCAGAGAATAGATGAAAGAATGAACAAAATAACCTTGTTTTGATACCACTCGTTAGAATAATAAGAAAAAATGCAAATATTAACACATAGAAGAGAACACAATAACACAAAATTTAACGTGGTTCACCCAATCCCTGCGCTACGTCCACCAACAGTGAGTCCAATATTTTTATTATTATCCAATGATTACAATCTAAAACCTATAACTCAATACCACCACAAGCAGCTACAAAAAATCCTCATACAATAATTCTCCAACCCTAAGCCCTTTCTCAAGTATTTTTGACTTAACCTAATTAGGGAAAAAATACTCCGACTAATAGAAAATTGATGGCTACCCCATCAGGGGCTCTGCCCCTTGACCCCACCTGGGGCACTACCCTAGGACCCTGCAAGGGGCTCTGCCCCTTGACTTTGAGATTGGGGTTGTTGCCCACAATCCCCCATAGATAAGTTTGTGGGAAAATAGTGCTGAAAAAATCTAAGTTTGATTAGGCTCCATATACATAATAGATTTCTCCATCCACATTCATCCAACCCTATTCCTATGCAAAGATCAATTCAAGATTGTTGTTGAAGATCTAACACCATTGATTAGAGACATCCTATATACTTCTACATTCATTGGAGCATCCCTACGTGTGGAATCAAGGATTCAAATCCTCTACAAGGACTTCAACATAAGCAAGATGAATCATTCCATTTACTTTGTTTATGCATATTACTATTTCAATTCATTTTCAAGGTTAATTCCTAAATTATGATTTGACCAAGGCAAACCCCCCATCCAAAAAAAAATAAAAATTATTTTTCTTCCAGGTACAGGTGCAGAACTATAGATCAGAGCTTGGATCTAGATACCCTTTTCGACAAACTTCTAAGATCTGCAAAAAATGTCAAGGATGACCTTTAAAATTACAAAGTAGTCATTGACCTTTTATCAGGTTCAAAGACTTCCTGCTGCCAGAAAGACAAAAGTTTTTTCAATTTTCTCCATCTCAACATTTCTAGTCCAAAATAGGTTGCAAAATTGCCTGAAACTATGCACATACATCTAAAATCAACATTTTCCAGATCTACCCTATTTTGAGGTTACTATTTGCCTTTCATTTATTTCATATTTCAAGTATATACTCTTCATTACAAAATATAAGGTTTTCTCCTTCATTCATATTCTCCATAGATTGATTCTTTTATGTATTGACCTTTTGGTTGATCAATTTGGATCTCTCCTTTGAGAATTTGGATTTAGAAGTAGATCTCATATTTCCCCCTTTTCATATTACACTATTCATTCTCCACACAAGCTACTATTTTACCCTATTCATTTTGGTAAACCTGACATACTTACTCTCCTTTGTTTTGTGGAATTAGATGCCCTATTATGTTTTATGGTGTTAGATCTTGCACATATTAGATTTCTTTTATGTGTTTCCATCTCATATAAAATCAAAATATTTTGTGTTAGTTTAGTTCATTTACATTGCATTGGTTTATGAACTTTACTCCTTTTAGTCCTACTTATAACATTTCGGTTAGACAAATTCGTAGAATCATGGGTGCCTTTGATCCTAAATCTTCTTCTCCTTTCCTTATGATCGTGAATGATAATTTGATTCTTCATAATTACAATCCTATGATGGAGCACAACTCTTCTCATTCATCCTATAATGAAGATAATGCCTTAAGAGTTCCTCCTAAACAATTCCACAAAATTTCCACTGAACTTGATAAAATGGGTAATTGGCTACTTCAAGAAAACCATAATCAAGATTCTCTTCAAGCTATAGAGGCTCTTAAGAAAGTCCTTCATGATAGTGATCAAGGTATTAACCTCTTGTGTGGTATTACTCACCTTGTGCATTCAAATGTTAAACTTTTAGCTCAAGAAGCTCAAGATTTAGGGTTGATTCCTCTTGTTACTAGTGTAGAACCTTCCTCTAATCCTTTACCTAGTATTCCTACCTATAATCCTTCTTTGGTGACTGTGACGGTTCCCTCTATTCCTATGAGTTTTCCTGATGTGTCCCTTCCTACATCACAACCTTCTTATCATAATGTTCCTTTTACTTATTCCAATCTGCTTCCAATTGTAATTCCTAGTGTTCCTCCTGTTGTGTCTTCTATTCCTGCAGCTTCATACACTTTACCTAGTGTTTCTAATGTTGCTACTCCTATTTCCTCTAATGATTCAATAATCATCATTTTGGCTCAAACTATGTCATCCTTACAACAACAACTTGCATCCTAACTCAAAATAAGTTTAGTATTCCTACTTGTGACATGGGAAGTTCTTTGTCCCTAGATATCATTCATACTCATGTTCCTTAGCAAGTTGATATGCATCTTCTTGAGAATTACAATAGAAAAGGAGATCCCATTCATCATGTCAAAACATTTCAAATCCTTTGTAGTGATTATGCTCATGACCATAGGATTTTAGCCAAGTTGTTTGCTTGAACCTTTCATGACAAGGCCTTAAAATGGTATTGTTCCTTGCCTCATTCTATTGACTCATTTCCTAAACTTGTAATTATTTTATTCAAAAATTTCAAAACAACATTTGCCCACAAGTGTCTTTGACTTATTTGATGCATTGTAAACAAAGTGCTAAGAAAAAATTGACTGAATTTATTGGTAGATTTAAGCATTTGCATGCTCAGATTTCTTATCCTATTCCTAATATTGATATTTAATGTATGTTTATTTAAAATTTGTAAAAGGATATTAGAGATAAGATTCTACTTACTGAATTTACCTATTTTCAACAACTTTGTGTACTGCTTCATCATTATTAGTTACAAGTGAGTCAATTTGAGAGTGTTGGAGTTGATGAAAAATAACCCACAGCTCCTAAGAACACTTGCGGGCAAACACCTATTATAGAAAGAGAGAGAAGAAAACAACTATGGAGGGTTGAATACATTGATCCATGAGAGAGAAGAAATCCTTGATGTGCAAAAACAAAAGTTGCAATTAGTAATGAAATGTCAGAAAAGGTTACAAAGTGTTATGAGAACAATCCTTATAAAAGGAGATCAGAAACCCTAAAAAGGTAAAACCCTAGGTTGAATAATAATAATTAATAAAACAATTAATTATTATATGCCTAAAGTTTAGCTTAAGTAGAAAGAGGTAATAAGTGACTGAATAATTAAATCAATATGATTCAATTAATTAATAAACACTTTATTACTCTAATGCCCCCCCTTAAGATAAACTTTGGGAGAAGCTAAAAACCTAGAAAGAAATACTGAAAGAAAATGGGTCCCGGCAACAAAGGCTTGATCAAGTACCCAAGTACAAAAGAGAGTCTATACAAAATGGAGAAATAGAGAAAACTACATGGGAAAAAATCTACTCCAAAAGGAGACAAAGACTAGTCTGAAGGACTAAAGAAGTCTCCAAAACTAGGAATGTTCTAGAAAATAGGAACAAGGATGAACATGTACAACATTACTGAAAGATGAAACTGGAAACTCTGTCAAGAAGAAACTGATGATCTGAACATCCTCCATAGAAATATGACTAGGTAGAGAAGACTGTAATCTGTATGAGTGCCCTCAAATAACACTACTCAAATTAGGAGGCAAACAAAGGAAAACACCTAAACTCAAAGATACAAATGGCATTAACACCAAAAGCCTGAAGAGTTGATCAATAAAAGCTAGAAGAGTGCATCCAAAAATAGGAAAGAAAAGAGTGTTCATATGGTAAATGATCCATCTCACTGGAATGCATAGGTACCCAGCCACTGCAACCGCCTAGTACATAGGATCAAATACTAAATACATAGCTCACACAATCAAACCAAGGAGGTAGTAGAACCAATAGTAGAAACCCCCCCATACTGCTGACAATGGAGTAATGACAGGTACACTAAAAAGATCATCTAATATGAACTGTATGATGAAGAAGAATCTGGAACATCAAATGTGCAGAGATAGTACAAACACATATAGAGATACCTGAGGCTAATGTCATTGAAGGAACACTCACATGACAAAAGAAGATGGCAAATAAAGGCAAACATCAGAATCCCCTCTGGCACTTTATAATGGAGTGCAAGTACATAAAGCATGAACATGTGCAAGATCCCATACATGCAATAGAATGACACTTTATCTCAGTGCGCGTACATCAAAGAATGCTACAAAAGTGAAGTATACACTACTCAAAGAAGATGAAAGGCTTCTAAAACAAAAGAACAACCTAAGACGAGCCATCCCTCAAAGAAAAGAGATCCCAGGACCTAAAATAACCAAGATATCTACTAGACTGCAAAAAAGAAAAAAAAATATGAATAAAATAAACTTGAAGAAAAATCTAGAAAAATGACTTATAGCACTGAAAAGCTCTCTAAAAAATCTTTGCAACAATATATTATTTTCCAAAAATGGAGTCTGGATGCGCAAGATAGAGCTCCCGAAGTGCAAAACTGAAGATCTGGCATTGACAGAGAAAAACACAATCAGAAAAATAAAACTAGAATAAATAACCTCCAGATCTAGAAAGAACTCGAAATCAAATTTATGATGATATCTCGTTTGCCAAATTTGGACACAGTATGCTCAAGATATGAGCAAAAAACCAACAACTGCACTAGAGGGCCCAAAGAAGGTGTCTGGAAGGATCTGAGGATGGGTGATGTCAGAAAAAGGACATAATCACACATGAAACCATCAGATCTAATAAAATATAAGAAAGAGCTTTATGGAAATATCTTCTTTGCCGAAAATAGAGCCCATATGTAAGATAAATAGATCCCAGAAGGTAGGAGGTTTGAAATGCCAAGATCACAGAGAACATTTGGCTTTGGAAGGCTGGTGCAAAAAATAGAAGAAAAAAATTGAAAATCTGAAATCCCAAAAAGATGCAACTCTGAACCATCTTTCCAAGAGTATCTCGCTTGCCAAAAAATGATACCATATGCCCAAGATACATCCAAAATAGCGCAGGAGGGCTGAGATGCAAGAGCACTAAACAACCTCTACCTTTGAATGTAATAAATGCAGTGTAAATCATGAAATCAGGTAACCACTCTAGTGAAAAAATGTCCACCTTGGAATTACCTTTCTATTGATATCTTGTTCACCCAATTTTGATCCCGGATGCATGAGTTATGCCCAAATAATTGCTTGCCTGCTGGAGAAGTTGCTGTTAAAAAACAACTATTGTTTAACAAACACCTTACCTGCCATTTAACAAAAAATCAAACTGTAGTTTGACCGGCGATCAAACTAGACGGTCACCGCTAACGGTGACCGCTAGCGGTCACCACAATGGTTCCCATTGATGGTGCTGCTCGTGGTGGCTGCCCAGTGGCAGGGCCTGCAAATTTTTTATTTTTTATTTTTTTGAAAATTTGCTCTATACTCCCTTGGAGTGCATGCTAGACCATACGGCCTGGTGGGCAAATTTTTTTTCCTCAAAACCCAACTTGTCCAAAATCAACAAGTTTTATATGAATTTAGACTATCTTGGGCCTTCCAGACGCAATCGTGAGGTTAGTTTGTGCCAGAGGTGCTCCAAAAAATAGTGATAACCTTGGGATCTGTGCTGAGGCTGATTACAAATTTTTTTTTCTCACAGATTCCAAATTTGTCCAAATTAGACAAATTTTATATGGATCTTGGGGTTCTTGGATGCTCTTGAACACAACCGTGAGGTCCATTTGAAGCCAAGATGTCCAAAAAAATAGGTCCCCCCAGATCTGACAGGAAACCCTCTCTAAAAACATAGATCTGATGAACATGGTTGAATCTCTTAGGAAGAGGACAGAGGCAAGCAGATCTGAAGCTCTGATACCATGTTGGAGTTGATGAAAAACAACCCACATCTCCCAAGAACACCTTCATGCAAACATGTCACAGAAAGAGAGAGAAGCAAACAGCTATGGAGGCCTGAACGCATTGATCCATGAGAGTGAAGAAATCCTTGATGTGCAAAAACAAAAGTTGCAATCAATAATGAAATGTCAGAAAAGGTTACAAAGTGTTATGAGATCAATCCTTATAAAAGGATATCAGAAACCCTAAAAAAGTAAAACCCTAGGTTGCATAATAATAATTAATAAAGCAATTAATTATTACATGCCTAAAGTTTAGCTTAAGTAGAAAGAGGTAATAAGTGACTGAATAATTAAATCAATATGATTTAATTAGTCAGTAAACACTTTATTACTCTAACAAAGAGCACCACTCTAATGGCTCCTATTCTAGTTGATAAAAGTGATGCTGCTTCTAATCCAAACAAATTTCAAAAATTCAACAATTATGTCAAGATAAACAAACAAGTGAATACAATTGATGATCAAGTTGTTGTTGCATCTCATAATGCCACTTTTGTATCCACTTCTTTTCAATTAAATCATACATTTACTCCTCTTTCTGAATCTTTACATTCTATTATGAATAGGTTGTTAACTACTAATATGATTACTTTACCTCCTATTCAACCACTTTTACCTACTACAATTTTATCTAAATCTTTTGATCCTAAAGCCTTTTGTCAATATCATCATCAGAATGGTCATGATACTAAGAAGTGTTATTCTTTAAAACATAAGGTTCAAGACATAATTGATTCTAATACCTTATCTACTGATAAACTTGATGATAGTGGGAATAAATTTGTTTCTCCTCCTAATCAAAATCTTCAAATCTATATGAATCATTTACCTAGGCATGATACTAATACCATTTCTCAACCATCTTCTATGGAAATTATCTATGATTCAAAGATGGATGATCACAATCACATTTTTAATCAGGTTGAACATGTTGGTTAAAATGTTTCTCCACCTCAACCTCAAACTCAACCTTAAGTTCAATCTCAACCTCAACCAAAATCTAAGCCTAAATTGAAAACTCAACCTAAACCTTGACAAAAACCTAAGAATAAAAGACCTCAGAAAATTTTGATTACCTTTGATGATTCTTAGACTATTAAAGCTCTTGATGGTCCCCTTTACATTTACGCTATGATTTCCCAGATACCTACTCTTGGTTGTCTTTTTGATCCTACATCCTTAGTCAATGTTATTACTAAAGAAAATATTTTTATGAAAAAATTGCAACGTGATTCTTATGATACATCGAACACGTGGATTCAAACTTGTCATGGTTTTCTTTATCCATCATTTGATTCTATTAACTTTCTAGTTGAACTTTGTGAAAAAATTGTGAACACTACCTTTGTTGTTGTTCCTAATTCTGGTCAATTTCAAGTTAAGCTTTGGTTTGTCGTGGTTAAATGCCATGCATGTTGTTGCTTCACCTATCAATAAATATCTTAAATTTTTTCATGATGAAGAAGTGAAGATGGTTAATTATTGTTTATATCAACCTTCTAGGCCCAGGGATTGTGCTACTCTTTACTTCTTTTGGCCTTCATTACCTAATTCATGTCCGTCTTGACCTGATAATATTTTTCATTCATATCAATCCTATAAGCATCGTAAGATTCTCAAATTAAGCATACCTCCTATGGATCTTAATTGTGGTCTTTTACCTACACCTTCTATACCTCCTTTAACTATATGGCTTCTAGTTCTGTTAATCAAGTTCCTATCATTGCTAATAAACCTATTAATCCTTATATAGAAACTATGAAGGATCCTGTGACTGTTCCTCCTAGTTCTCAACCTATTTCAAGTAAACCAAAACATAATCGATCTGCTAATGAACATCGTAAGAAGCATCATGCTCATGCTAAAGCTCGTAATTCTATTCTTCAAAATTCTTCTGGTAAGCCTATGCATAATGTGGTTATTACTAATGATCAGGGATAACTTTAAGAAACCCCCTTTTAGGAAAAAGTGTAAACTCCTGGCGAATCGTACATTATTTTAGGGGGGAATTTTTTTTAATGCAGGAATTTTTTTTTTCAAATCCATGATTTTTCATAGCTTTTATTGGAGATTCTTTCCCCACTGAATGAGAATTTCATAAATTACTGGCGAATAATTTTCTTTTCAAGTAAAAAATAATAATATATGAGGTGAATAATTTTATTTTCAAGTAAAATATAATAATATATGAGGCGAATGAATTTCTTTTGAAGGGTAAAAAAATATTTCTATTGGTAAATTTTATGTACCATTTGAAAATTTATTTATTTTATTGGCTAATCGTTCGTTAATTATGGAAAAAAAAAATATTTTGTTGGCGATTTTCAAAAGATGGGAAATATTTTGTTATAATGCCTTAGACTAACATACCTAGCATACATACATTATTTTATAATGTTAAATATATTATTTGATACCGTCCGATTATCCAAGATCAATGGCTGAAGTTTAATTTTGGCCCCAATTTCTTGAAGGAAATAAAGTTGTGGAGGAAGTCACTAGAATGTTGACACGTATCAAATAAGGGTTACTTGTCTGTAGACTACAGTGTACATGTGTTGGTATCGATATTCACAGTTCTATTACTATAGTGCAACTTGTAACCTCTTAAATTGGTAAGCAATAAATGCCTTGTCAGTGACAAGAGACATTCTTTAACTTGTCATGCAGAGTAGACACACACCACTTCCAAATTCGTACAGACGATATAACTGATATCTGACATTTTTTTCTTTTATGGGAAAGATTTACATGAAAGATTTAGAGGCATGTTAAGGACAATGGATTTAATACCATTAAAGACAAAATAATTTATTGCTAAGTAACGATCCAGAATTCAAGGGCTATTTATAGATGATCTATCTTCATTATTCATCGATTCATCTTTGGCATTTGCTAGATAATTTGTTTGTTTAGGGTTTACATAGTCTGCAAATAATTTCTTTTTAAGTTTTCTGTAGTTTTACTATTTTAGATGGACACTCCAATTAGGCTTATATGCACATCTGAGGAGGCTTAGAAGGCCTTTCTAGGTTCCTTTACTGATGAAGCCTGAGAATCTATTTGTAAGGAGGGTGGGCCTTTCGTTATAGAGGTTGTGAGAATGGTGCTGGACTGAGAGTTTCAAAATAATGAAGATAGGCACTGGGTCAACACAGATATTACATCCCATTTTTTGGCATCTCTTCTCGACCTCGGAGGACAGAAGGTGGAGATGTTAATGTTGATGAGGAGGATTTTTAAAGAAGAGTACCTGAGGGACAACATTAGTGTTGTTGTGTTCACAAAAATAGGGGTGGGGATCCCTTGGGCAAGTGAAGTACCCAAGCTTCTTCTCCCAGGCCAGAATGTGGCCATGCAACCTTTTCTTTTGGGCCTCAATGCTAGGTAGTATAAGCACCATAGGAAATGGGCCCTGCTTGCTAGAGATTTCCTACGAAAGTGGTTTTCCCTTGACGAAGAGGAGGCTAAGGTGGGGGAATTCAGGTGGTTGGACGAATTCACGCAGATAATCATCTCTCATGAATTCTACTTAGATGGAGATGAAGGCCAAAATCAGTAGAGGACTACTACTATTTTTTTTGATAAAAAGTTCATGGTTTTTTCTTTTTTATAGTATGTTTCTTTTTGTAGTATTTACTATTGTACTGGAACTAGACACTGGACTACTAGTCTACTAGTGGTTTTTGTTTTATAAAAACATACCTCATTTTTTTGTCTTTTTTGTTTATAATAAGTTCCTCTTTGTTCTGGAAGTGGAACTAGACAATCTTTATGTAATTATAATTTTATGAAAAGAAAACAATGAAAATTTCACTCATTTCAATCTATACAAAAAATGGTTCTTAGACTTCTCTGTCACTGTGATTGCAATATTTTAATTAGTTGCTTTATGATTTATCTGCGTATTAGATATGTATGATGTATCACAGCTGTACAATGTAGATAGTTATAGTTAATAAAAGAAATGTCTTATCAGTTATCACTAAGTACTGACATTAAGTTTGGGTAATGTTACCTGTCAAAATTCACACACTCGTACATTTAATATGAAAGATTTATAGAATTTTGAAGGACAAATGAATTAATAAGGTTAGATTTATAGAATTTTGAAGGACAAATGAATTAACAAGGTTAGAGAAAGTTTATGGTATTCTAATTATAATGTATGATAATTATATGTGAATCTATGATTATAATTATCAACGTTAAAATTATAATCTAAATCAATAAAAAATATCATTTTAACTTTAAGAATACTATATAATCAATTTGACAGAGAAATGAATTAATAAGGTTACAGAAATAATTTATTGTTTTCTAATTATAAGGTATGATAATTATATGTGATTATAATTATCAATGTTAAAGTTATAATCAATAAAAAATATCATTTTAACATTAAGTATACTATTTAATCAATAAAAAATTTCGCAAGCTTTAGCTCATTTCAATTTGTACAAAAAATGGTTCTTAGACTTCTGTGTCACTCTGATTGCAATATTTTAATTAGTTGCTTTATGATTTATCTGCGTATTAATAAAAGAAATGTCTTATCAGTTATCACTAAGTACTGACATTAAGTTTGGGTAATGTTACCTGTCAAAATTCACACACTCGTACATTTAATATGAAAGATTTATAGAATTTTGAAGGACAAATGAATTAATAAGGTTAGATTTATAGAATTTTGAAGGAAAAATGAATTAATAAGGTTAGAGAAAGAATTTATGGTATTCTAATTATAATGTATGAGAATTATATGTGAATCTATGATTATAATTACCAACGTTAAAGTTATAATCTAAATCAATAAAAATATCATTTTAACTTTAAGAATACTATATAATCAATTTGACAGACAAATGAATTAATAAGGTTAGAGAAAGAATTTATTGTTTTCTAATTTTAAGGTATGATAATTATATGTGATTAGAATTATCAATGTTAAAGTTATAATCAATAAAAAATATCATTTTAACATTAAGTATACTATTTAATCAATAAAAAATATTACTTTAACTCATGTTTGGGAGACCTAGCGAGTCAGTGACCACATAAATCTTGTTATCTCTAAACACTAACCTTGGTCCTTAACTCCGGCCTCTGAAATTTATTAGAATTTAAGATTATTAAAAAAATAGTGCATTTTGAATTTGATTGGCTAAATTGTTACTATTCAATTAAATAACTTTAAATGTTATTAACTTATTATGCATTATTAATTAATATTTATAAAGGAAAAAATAACATTATAACATTTAATAATGTCCATTGCAAATAACTACCATTGGATGAACACAGATCGACGATGTACGATGGACTTTGGGATGAAAGGGAAAAGCAACCCCATCTTTTGAAACTCATTTCAGAATCATGACACGTGTCAGCCGTTAGGTGAGTGGTGACTAGGTGAGTTAATAGGACCCACGGGGGCCCAGGGCCACCAGTACCACAGGCACACAATGCCATTATGACCATTGGATTATTGTAGATCAACAATCGAATTTGTATTTCGGTATGAAAGGGAAAAAGAAACCCCATCTTTTGAAACCCATTCTAGAATCATGACACGTGTCACTAAACACATAAAAGTCTTATGTTCCACTCACAGTCTCGCATGGTCCTACCAATAATGCCATTTGATGATGACGTGACACGTCTGACTCGACCATCAGGTGAGTGGTGACTAGGTGAGTTAATGGGACCCACGGCCATAAGGGCTCAGGGCCACCAGTACCACAGGCAAACAATGCCATTATGACCATTGGATTATTGTAGATCAATGACCGAAGTTGTATTTTGCGATGAAAGGGAAAAGCAACACCATCTTTTCAAACCCATTACAAAATCATCACACATGTCACTAAACACGTAAGATGTTCCACTCGCAGTCTCACATGGTCCTACCAACAATGCCATTTCATGATGATGTAACACGTCCGACGTGTAGTCGTCAGGTGAGTCAGCCATCAGATGAATGGTTACGACTCTAGATTGTACAATTTTGGTGCTTTAAGTTTCACTTTCCAGTAGTCTACAGATTTAGAAAGGGTTTACGGATTCTAAATTTCTATGTTGAGGAAAGAAAGTGCAACAAAGTCTCTCAACTGAAGCTCTATAACTTGTTCCGAGTCAAAGTCTACAAAAATCAAAGCTAAGGGTAATGGGTAACTACTAAAACCTTGAACACGTAGGTCCCACATTTTAAATTTTTCAAATCTCTTGATTTACAACTTTACTATTTATATTATAAAAAAAATTATCCTGTTACTTGTTAGGGTTTAATTTTGATTCTTGAATCACCCCTTTAAATTGTAGGCTTGTAGGCTGTAGTTGTGTATAAATATTTGAATTTTTCTATGAGTAAATAGTGATACCGGTTTAGGTTACCATTTACCAGCTTACCACGATGGGAAAAACAATTATCAAGAATAAGACTATGAGTAAAAAGACAAGTCAGATAATAGAATTCCACAATCTGCTTAAAACACCAAGTTTCACAGATGTATTCCATGATATTTATGATCCTCTTATTCATGGAAATAAGGGAATAATGGAAATTAGATTTGCAATTGAAAACAAGTGGAATGATCCAAATAAGGGTTCAAAATTTTCTTCATTTAACCCAAATGTAAATGCAATGACAAACAAAATTGCACCGTGGAATGTTGGGTCAGCAAGGATGGTGTTACCTCAAGTATTCCCTTGAGTAGAAATTGTCATGGTCTACACCAAAAATTATGATGAAAATAAAAAAGCAATTGTGAATAAAAATACTCAGGAGGAAATTTTGTCCATAACCAAGAGTGAATTTGCTAGTCTGTTGAACCTAGAGTTTGAACAACAAAACTCAAACATGCAAATTGACTTGAGAAAGTTGGTAGAGGATTATGAAAAAATAGATGCAATATAGAGAGATTCTTATATCATAGGAATAACAATTACAAATGGTTCAAGCCCGAGTCTAGATCATAGGCCTCCTTATGATTATGAAATTTTTGTGCCATGGGTTCAGGATAGTATTTCCTTGCTACCATTTTGTTTGGGATTGGATAGTAACAAAGAAGTGGGTGTTAGCATTCTTGAAATGCTTTTTCATATTCATTTTGAAAAAGAACTAGTAAAATATTATTTTATTGAGCACATTGTTCGTTGCATGCAAGAAAAATTACTAATGATTAAAATGGGTTCACAGAAGACATTTAGATTCACCACCTACTTGTGCTATCTTCTCTTAGCAAAGCATCATGCAATATTTTAGACAAACAAGCTTTGCAGTCAGGGCCAAAATCCAATATGTGAGTTGACACCTTAGATAAGGATGATTAATAATAGAAGGAACTACAACAATTTTGTAGACTTCTTTTTGGCACCAATGTATGATAAAATTATAGGCACTCCAATGCCTAGATTACCTGCTACTTGTAGATATTTAATTCAACTTGGAAGTAAAATACAATTGGCTGATTGGTACTTCATGGAAGAGTACACAGTGTTAAGGTTTTACGGTTCAGTAGTAGAATCCTCCAAACTTCCAATACATGTCACAAAGAGGGTATTTTCATTGGAATATGTATGCCAGATGGAGAGCACAGATGTACTCTTTAGTGGTCAACAAAAGAAAATGATATTTCCTTCCTTGCCTTTCTCATTTGGAGGGTTCACATTTGAGAGAAGAGGATTCAAAGTGGTAGAAGCCTTTTTTACAATTTTTCACTTTGATGTTTACAGTCACTAGCAGTATGATCCACTCAACATAATTGGAACAAAGCTTAGAGAGAATGGGAAATCTACAAGCAAATGTCAACATGAAAGTATGCCATTGATTGAAAAATTTAAAAACATGGATTCCTGGGAAGAGGTCAAAAAAGAGATGGAGAAATATGTTGCTGAAAATAATATGTCAATATAGGAATTGTCATCACAAATTATGGCATTGCACAAACAAAAAGGAAAAGTGCAGGCCATGAGTATGACATTGTCCAATTTCTACTAGAAAGTTGCTCAACCATCTACAAATTCTATTCCAAAAAAGATAATGAATGAATGTATTGATGATAATTGGACTCAAACCAAAATTTCTAATTTTTGGGAAATGAGGAAGAATCTCGATGAGCCAAATACCTCTGCAGATCTTTATGATGTGGAAGAGGATACAAAGTTTAAGGAATTATAGAATAAGGAGCATCCAGATGAAGCATATCCAGATGATGATGACGATGATGATGACAAGGATTCTGTGAATCCCACATCTAGTATAGTATATTCAATTAGTAGAGGAGTTGATGCCTCCAAAAAGGATCAATATACCAAAGGGGCAGATATTATAGAAAGAATGGGCTACCAAGGTTTTAGTGGTTTGGGTCCTACTGGCCAAGGGGTTTGGTCTTTACCTGACCTAGCAGCTCCACCAAAACATGGTGAGAAACTAGGCCTTGGGCTTGGAGTTCAATCATCAAAATCATCAACTCAGTCAATTCTATTTCCTAAATCAATTGCCACTCCCACAACTATGGATATCATGGGTACAACTACAACTAGTGGTTTGGAAAGGACATTACAGACAGACATGAAAACAATTATTTCCAGAGATCAAGGTAGTGTAAAGAAGAAAAAGATTTTGACAAGTATTGGTACAACAATGCCAATGGTGACTGGGACTCCAACAATTGCCCAACCTTTAGGACAAAACCATCAAGTTCAGAATAGTCCAAAAACTCCACTTGTAATGGGTCAGGGTGTTGCTAATCCTCATGGTGTAATTAGTAGCACCACATGCAACATAGGTGGAAGCTCCTACATTAGTGCATGTGCTATTTCACCATTCAAAAATTCAATTGTGTCACAAAACCTTGATTTTTGTTACAATGATTTTGTAACTAACTATGAACAATCAAAAAATAGGAATAGACAACATAGTAAGACAATGAAGATGGAAGCAGTTGCTGCTACTCGCGAGGCAAAACCTGCAACAAACAAGCTATTTCCCACATATGACCCAAATAAAGATATGATGGAATTAATGGTTTTTATGCCCCCAGCTAGAGATAACAATCCACTAGAGAGTCAGTTAGATCCATCTCAATTTCACGTTAGCACCCTCCAAATGGATTTATCCAAAATTAAAAATGTGGACAAAATAAATGTGTCAAAAATGACCAACCAAGTGGTCTATAGTTCACTGATGAAGTTGGAGAGAGAGAAAGGAAAGCTTCAAGGCACAATAGATAAGTTAAAGGAAGACTTGGAAAATGTAAAGGCAATTGAGAAAGCAGCATAAAATAGGTGCAAAGAATTAGAGAGAAGGATAAAACAATTCATCCTCTAAAGAAGCAATTGGAGTTGGACAGCAAGAACATATTGACGTAGAACTGAAATCTCTGAGGGAAAAATTGGAACAGAGTGAACAAAAACTTGAGAATGAAAAAGCCTCTTCATTAAGTTTTTAAAAAAACTTGGCGAGTGCAGGAAAGGAAACCAATAACTTAAAGAAAGAATTGGAGAATGAGAGGGTAAAAACAAAATAGTGGGAAGAGAAAGCAAAAGAGTGGGAAGAGAAAGTAGAGAAAATAAGAAAAGATAGTGAACACAAGCTCTCAGAAATGAGAGAAGACCTAAAGAAGGCAAATAATACAATTAAAAATTATGAAAACAACTTGAATGACCATGCAAATAATACAGTCAAGAAAATACAAAAATTCTTTTGGGGCCAAATAAAGATGTCTTCTGATAGGTTGTGTGATTGGTTTGAACTGAATGAAACTCTTACAAATGTTTTTGGGAAGCTGAGAGAGCACATTGAGAAGAACAAAAGTTTTTGTCAGAGAAAGAAAATTGTGAAGAAGATTATGCAAGAAATCAACAGAAGCAGTGACAGGAATTTGGTAAGAAAGGGAATTCAGAACCATGTTGCTGCAACAATAAAGGCGAACTCTATCCTTCAAAAATGTCATAAACTAATAGAAGCAGAAGAAAATGTCTCCTTATTCAGGCCAAAGCTTGCCAAGATGAATAGTAAAACAAGCAAATTGATATCTCTTGGTTTGCCAAGTCCTGGTCTTGATTACTCATCAACGAGTTTCATTGGAAGAGAAGCTTACAAAAAAAAGTTGGAGGACACAGTGATGTCTGATTTAGGCAACCTTCCTCAAGACAGAACTTATGAAGGCATTGCAAAGTGCAACAAAACATTCACAAATTTGAATGTAGTAATGGAAGGAACATTGCTTTCAACTCACTCTTCCAAGTATGGATGGCTGACAAGGTTGCAGGTCATGTACTATAACATGACAATTTTTTTCCTTCCAACTGATGAAGAATGGAGCATACTAAAGAAATTGACAAAATCATCTTGATCTCATCAATCATAGTATGTGAAAGTACTTTCAGTTTCAATCATCTCTATATCTTTAGTATATATCTTTGATATTATCCTAAATACTAGATTCTAGAATTGAGTTTAAAGTAACAAGTTTGAACTTTGTTTTTTGAATGGGATGAATGTTGCAGTCTTACAGATGCTATTGCCAATGCTAATTTACTAAACCATCCTATCAAATGTAGAAATGTACAACTAAAGTTGTAGAGATGTTGTAGACTTGTAGTTGTCCTACTGATTTAGATTTTGAGACTTCTCACTTCACATTAGGCAAATTGACCTAAAGTTGTTGTTGCTCCCTTGTTTCTATAAAAAGGAATTCAAGGTCATTGGCTTAGGGTAATGAAAATGAAATTGGGCAATGTGCCAAATTGCCAATGGGTATTGAGTCATTGAGTTTTGTAAATAGAATCACAGAGTTGTGTTCTTACTAGCATTAATGAATGAATTGTTACATTGTATCATATTTGTAATTAAATTAATGAGAATCAGTATTTCTAACTCTAAGAATTCTAACATATGAATTGCTATGTTGTCAAAACAAATAATGAAAAATATACAAGAATTATACCATATGAGCTGAATAATGCAAATGAAAACCATTATTAATTATGGAATTGGATCTTGATGACATTATCAACCACATTCATGTTTTTGACATTGGAATATGCTATTATGCATGATTAATGATGAGATACAGAAACTAACAGTAGACTTCAGGAAAAAGATTAATAAATACCTAGGAGGCTAGGAACTACTACTTCTACAATGGTTCAACTTCAAGCTTCCACATCATATCATCATTGAGATCATCAGATTTAGTACCATCACCTTCATAGATTCCTTGGTTCTTCGATATGTTTTCTTCACTCTGCCTACCACCACTTAATTGATGTTCATCGCTAGCAGTACCAGTACTAGTAGTACATGAGTCAATGACATCATTGTCTCTGGCATTCCCACTCCCAGTCCCACTTTGGTTTGAAATGTTGCCCATCCCTCTTCTCTGACATTTCTTCCTCCACAATTTTAGTGCCCTTTCGTAAGGAAAAGTATTGACTTCATACTTGGATGTATAGACCCTCAAGCAATTTTCCAGATTCTTGTCTAGTTTGTTTCTTAGCTTTGACTTTAGGAATCCCAAAGCAATGAAAACTCTCTCATACTCCACCGACCCCAATATCATGGTCAGACATAAATCAGAAAGCTTGAAATATTTTGATATTGAATCAATCAACAATTCGCTCTCAGCTAGATTTTTCCAAACCCTTGATATCTATCCATCTTTGTGAGGGTTCTGCATAATATTATATTGTTCCCTCATTGTTATTGAAAAATGACCTGATTTCTCTCTCAAATGATTTCCATCTAAAATTCCATTTAGAGTTACTCCATTTAACTCTTTGGTTTTGCATAAATGATCTATCAAAGTTAGTAGCCTAGTTTTAAAATCTTTCAGATTGTTCATACTCCAATATCGAGGAAACACAATAGCCATGGATTCAAGTAGTTTGACTAGAGGGAATCTTTCTCTAATCTATGAGGAAAGATCATAGGAAATGTGCTTCACAGAAGCTATTATAGACTCAATGATCTTGGTAAATTCTTCCCTTTTAATACTTGATACTTGCCGAGTCCTGGTGTTCTTTCCTAGTTCCTTGGACTCGATCCTAGCAAAGTAGTGCATTGGTATCTCAACTCTGTGAACTTCTGCACATAACTCCCCATTTGAACCTATTTTTAAAAAGTTATCAGGATTGTCCAAATCTATGACTTTCATCCAGCAGGCAAATTTTACATCATCTTCACATTATTGATAGAGACTATTGAGCGCCACACATGTCAATTTACGCATCGAAGCATATTTTGTAATATACATAGCTCTTTGTTGGGCCCTTTTCATTAAATTTCTCATTTCCTCAACCATGGGGAGAATACCTACTAATGTTAACAGTGTCTCTACATTAGTTAACATTTCCAATAGCGCAAGAAATTTTGGTTGCCCAGCTTCATCACGACTTGAGTTAATTAGACCAAGGAACGATTGATATTCTTAAAAAACTCGATGTGCTGGTCCATCCAAAGAGATCCATCTAGTATCATTATCCTTAAGAAGCTTGTTCCTATCGGTTAGTCCTTCGGCAAAGTGTTAAAATTCCTTAAATCATTTCGAACTTCGACAAAAGTATTGGTAGACCTCTTTTATTAAAGCTTCAATTTTTTGTACTGGAGCATGCTTGCTAACAACTCCAAAAGCTAGACTCATTCTGTGGGCCATGTAGTGAATGGGAGTAATGTAGGGTGCACAAGAAGATTGTATCTTTGTGTAAAGACCACCCTTGTGGCCTTGTATTACTGAAGCTCCATCTGCTCCAACACACACTAGCTTTTTGGCAATGGTCATGTCATTTATACCTCCATATTCAATTAGAGAACTCTTTACTAGTTCAAATAAATTTTTCGTTGTCGCATTATCCCTCATTTTAGCAATAGTTAGTAGATGAGGTTGGCAAACAAAATTCTATATAGTATAAACATGCATGCATACCTAGGAAGTATTGTCTACTGTTGTAACCTTGTCTAAAGACAATGCAATAAAATTTGACTCTTTAATTTTTGCCTTCAGATCCTCTTTTTCAATCTTGGCAAGACAACTTGCCCATTGCCATCCACTTTTTACTGACTAGTGACTGTTAGGATAGTTACAAACTTTTAGAAAGTGTAATAAAGCACTCAATGATGGGTAGTCTGTCATAGGATGCCCTCTACTCAAAATATTAAACACAACACTTAACTGAACAACTTTTCTCATTAGTTCTACTTCCAATGCTTTTACAAAACAAGCTTCAATAGAGCTTTTAACTTCACCAGGCTTCATCTTTATATTATACTGAAATTCATATAATTCTACATTCCTAACATGTTGAGATTCCTCCTTTGTTTTCTAGCTTATTACTGATTTTTGAACTCCATCTATGGTTTTCTTTTTGTAAACTTTACCCATATGCTTATATATGGTGTCAATTTTTAGCTGCAACCTCTTTTCCTTCTTATTTATCTCACTGCAAATCTTCCATCTACAGTCTACCAGAGGCTCCCCTTCAATTGGATTATCCATTGGTTCAATGAATGGATACTTTGACACCCATTCTATTTGAAAATTCCTTGAGAGATGCCACATTCTATCATTCTTTGACTTGTATTTTCTTTTCTTCCCCGCATCATCATCTTCTCTGACATTCTCAGTCTCATCTAAGTGGATTATATCACTATGGCTACTCTGGGTATTTAACTAAAACTCTTCTTCAAGTTCATTGTGATCTGAGATATCAGGTTCACTAAATTCTTCAATATGTCACGTAGGTTGAGCCTCAGGTTGTGAATCTTGAAAATCTTCTTGTGATGAAGTAGCTTCCCGATTTTGGCCAGAAACATTTCCAACACCATGACCAAAGTACGATGATAAGGTTCTGCATTTTGTTGACCTCTCTTGGCTTTGTCCATATGTGGGAGCCTTATCCTTATTCTTGTTTGACATCTCGATTCTTCAATGAAATAAAGGCTACCAGCCTACCAATGAAAAAAAAATGTTAAAAAAATGTTTACTTGTTGAAGAAGTGACAAATGACAATAGAACTATAATATACAATGTTTACATAGTCGCAAAATAATAATCACTTACCTTTTCCTAAAATTCAATCACAGTTGCAACTCGCCAAAGCAGTCAAGACTCAATAGTCTGAACTTTGCTATCGATCAAATTGAACTGATCAAAATTGTGTACAATAACATTGATGTGTGAATGTATTTATACTAATCTTTGTTGGTGAATTGGGTGGGAGGTATTAGGTCGATGTCCAAATATTTGGTGAAGCCTGCGTAATTATAACACGTCTTGTGTTATATCCTAGGTGATTATGGGTCATCCAATACCATGGTAATATTAATAAAGTTGGCAAAAATCAATCAGTTTGAGACATGCGTCCGTAAAATGGCTGGTGAAGTTGGGTCCACCTAATATATATATATATATATATATATATATATATATATATATATATATATATATATATATATATATATATATATATATATATATATATATATATATATATATATATATATATATATATATATATATATATATATATATATATATATATATATATATATATATATATATATATATATATATATATATATATAACTATTGGTGAATATAGGCCGTCCATTTGGGGCCACTTTGAAGGTATGTGCAAGATCATGAGGGGCCAAACTATGCCCTTTAGTGGCAACGAAAAATCAGCAAATCAAGGTTAGTCAACTTGACATGAAAATTTCAACTAGCTATGAACCTAATATCAAAAAGTTGTGAAAATATAATATATAGAAAATTGAATGTAGTTTCTAAACTACTAGGCCCTTTTTGAGAAAAAGTTAGTATAATTGGTGAAAAGTATAGATTTCAATGCAGCAGTAAAACAATTTCAGTAAAAAAATATGAAGTAGGTGTATGTCTGACCACCTTAATCATAATCAAATGATAATATTTTATTATAAGATTTTATATATAAGTATTAGACTCATGCCTAGATGTGACGCATATTTTTTTGTAATTTTATTCCAAAAAAATAATTAATTATGAATATTTTGCTACGATATTTTCAGAATTAAAAAACTCCCGTGTCTGACCACCTTAACTCATTCAAAAATTTACAAAATTCAATTTTATTTTATTTTTCCTTATAGTAGGGGAAGCATAGAATGTGACACATTTTTTGGATTTCAAAAATGTTATACCATCTAAAATTTATAGTCATTTTTCAATCAGTATATAAATCAGCACTTTAGAGGTAGCTCAAGTAGAGAATAACTAATAATTACTTACCGAATTCAAAATTTGACAGCAATTATATTGATAGAAAGCTGATAATCTCCTTAAGATACCCTTTTCATTTTATCAAATTTGGGTGAAAAAAAGTCATCAGCTACATTGTCAAAGTTTTGAACTGACATTGCCACTTTTTGGCCCCTCATGATCTTGCACATACCCTTGAAATTATAGGTGAATGTTAAAAAAATATTGTGCCCAAAAATTATATGTCATTGGCGATGATCCTGGCCATTGGACCCAATTTTCATAAACCAATTAGCGATGAGCTCAGGCATTGGATCCAATTTTCATAAATGCGGGGCGATATGATTATTCCCAGGTGACCAATATATTCACCAAATCGGGGGTCGATGACAAGCGACATTCGCCAATTGGTGAATAATCACCACTAAAGTTTTCACTACTAATCATGTTAAGATGCATGATTATGATGATTTTATTGGTATCTTAGATCCTATTTTGATTAATCTGGATGAAGAAGATACTCTTTATGATACTGATAATGTTAATGATGAAGACTATTTCCATTGACATTGATTTACCTAAAATGCTTTCATCACAATTAACTCTTACACCTAGTGTCGAACATTGTGATTCTCAAGAGGATCCTTGTTTGGAACTGGCTATCATTCCTACTATGTTGGATGTAGTCCCTCTTGCGAGTTACCCACCTTCCCTAAATGATATACAATGAGACGGGGAGAGTAGGTGGCACACTTGATCGGCTTGTCCTTCACGGTAGCTTTGTTGTGTGTTTTCCTATTGTACTGTGATTCTCCTATGATGTATTTGCTAAATGTTCTTAGATTCTTTTATATGACCCTTGTTACTCTATTGGTGCAAGCTGATAAAGGAAATGAACTTGTTGTTCCATTCTTCTATATGTATCTCTATTCTTCTATATGTTGTTTCATGTTATGTTGTACATGTGCTATTGTTCATAAATGTTCCTTCTGTAATCTTCTTAGATCTACGACATGGTAGCACTAATTCTTTTTGGTCTCCATGTCATGGTCCAAAAATATTCTTCTTCATTTATCTTATGTGATCTTTCCTCCTTTCTGATTATAGTTCCACTTTCTTTGTGGAATGATGTCAATTCATTTGCAATAATATCATATATATATATATATTATCTTATGATCATAATGACCCCATGGTAGGTAGTTCCCCTCTATGTTCTTTGTATGTTTATGTGGTTTTTCCCTTGAGTTGTCTTCATCTGGGGGCATCTCGTAGTAGAAACGTAATCAGTGGATTTGTTTACATTTCTGTTAAAGTCATTGCTCCTATTTAAGTGTTAGCATTGAATTTAACATGGGGCATACACTTTACTCACATATTTGCACACATGTACTTTTCAATACACATATATTGTTTTTCAAAATACCTTGTCTCCCTTTTTTGATAGTGACTAATCCTTAAAGCATGGATTTATATTTAAGGATCTCTTGATCCTGCCAGTTTCAAAATTTTGATCCCTTAAGGTTGGAGGCGTCCTTAAGACTAGATCTCTTTTGTTTTTGGTTTTATTCTTATGGAATAGAATATTCCTATGGGTGTATCCTTGATGGGTTGACTACTGAGTAGCCACATTCACTAGGCGGTTCAATTCCATCTTTCCAGTTGCGCCATTTCCTTGTGTGGCTCACAATGGGACATAAGTTCTTATTGGCTGAGATAATCACACATGCACACACAATCTATCTCTCTCTCTCTAGAGATATCTCTCTTATTGTGATCTTGGATTTGATGAAGACTCGAGTCCCTGGGGGCTTGAGGTTTCTTTTTCCCTTTGATTACACTAAGATTATCTTTTCATTATGATCTACTTTACCAAGAGTTTGCATTGAGTCCATACTCTTGCTAAAGTGGGGGCTTAATTATATCATCTTAAAATGGAAGGACTTCCATGTTAAGAGCATTTAGCCCTCCTAGTGAGTGGTTTGGGGTTATGTTAAGTGCCTTGATCGGGTCTTTCCATGGATCTAGACTTTTCCCCCGTTCGGCTTCTCTCTCCACCCGTTTTCACCTATCTTTTTGTATTACCTAGCATTTTGGACTGGGGACTTGAGGTTTTTGACCTCAAGGTCAAAGAAGACCTTAAGGTTCAAAGATGACCTTGACCCTGACCTAGGTTAGGGATGACCTCAAACTTGACCTAGGGTGGGGTCTACCTCATCCTTGATTCAGGGTTCAAATTTCAAGGTTTTATGATTTCCAGATGTCGGGTTTCAGAAAGTTTCTTTTTCCCACCTACAGGTTGAACATTTCAGGTTTCAGAATGGTAAATCCTTAATTTCATTTAATCTAGGTATATTTCTAAGGGTTAGGGCCTAATTGGAATTTAATTCCCCAAGGTGGCCCCTCTAGAAGATTGTGCCCTAGATCACTATAAAAGGAGGCCTTCCTCTCTCATTTTCTCCATCAAGTGTTGTGTGAACATCTCATCTCAAGCAATTTCATGATCTAGCTCTCAAGTGCAATCAAAAAGTAAGAAGGAGAAGGAAAGAAAGCAATCATTCATTTATCTTCAAGTCAAGCATTCAAGCATTCAAGCATTCGTCAAGGAGATCCATTGTTAGCCATTGAAAGATTCAATCTCTTTGGAGCCCCCTTGAAGATTTCTCCATCCACATTCATCCAAGCCTATTCCTATGCAAAGATCCATTCAAGATTGGTGTTGAAGATGTAATGCCATTGATTTGAGACATCCTACATACTTCTACATTCATTGGAGCATCCCTACTTGTAGATTCAAGGATTCAAATTCTCTACAAGGATTTCATCATAAGCAAGGTGAACAGTTCCATTTACTTTGTTTATGTATATTACTATTTCAATTCAATTTCAAGGTTAATTCCTAAATTGTAGTTTGACCAAGGCAAATCTCCCATCCAAACAACAAAAACCTCTTTTTTCTTGTAGGTACAGGTGCAAGACTATGGATCAAAGCTTGGATTTGGATACTCTTTTCGGTGAGCTTTCAAGATTCGTGAACAAAGTCAAGGACAACCTTCAAAATTCCGAAGTAGTCTTTGACCTTTTATCAGGGTCAAAGACTACCTGCTACCAGAAAGACAAAAGTTTTCTAGGTTTTCTCTGTCTCAGCATTTCCAGTCCAAAATAGGTTGCAAAATTGCCCAAAACTGTGCACAGACATATGAAATCAGCATTTTCCAGATCTTCCCTATTAAATGAGGTTAGTATTTGCCTTTCTTTTATTTAAGATTTCAAGCATATACTCTTCATAGAGGAATATAAGGTTTTCCCCTTCATTCATATCCTCTATAGATTGATTCTTTTGTGTATTGACCTTTTGGTTGATTAATTTGGATCTCTCCTTTGGGAATTTGGATTTACACGTAGATCTCATATTTCCCCCTTTTCATATTACACTATTCATTCTACACACATACTACTATTTTACCCTATTTAGATACCGAGTAGAAGAAAAATGTATTACTAAGTATCACATGTTGACATAAGAAGAATCTAATGATACATTGAATCTAGACATCGAGAAGAAAATGATTTACAAATTTCAAGGGAATTATTTTTTGAAACACTGGGTATTTAAATATAATGATTTTATATGATTACAAGGTGAGATACTCCAATGACAATCAAATGTGATATATGCATTATAGAAGTAACCAATGCTAGCTTTATTGAAGGAGATGATTCTAGAATATTTCCACCACTTCTATAATTGAGTATAAATGGATCAATATGTGAAGATCAATATATGTGTGAAGGAGAAATTGTAGAAATAAGGTGATAATAATTCTTAGATAAGCTTGAAGGCAATGAGTAGACAAGCCAATGAGCAATAGATCAGTAAGAAAAAAGTGTGAATGTGATTCAAATTTGAAGTTACTAAGAACAAAATTGATATTATGAGAGAAATACATGTTGGAAATATAGATGTAGTAACTGAGAGGGGGGGGGGTGAATTAGTTAACCACAAAAATATTGCCACTGATCCCTTAAATATCTTAACAAATTATTTACTGTGCCACTCGGTAAATATACATAGAAATGCTGAAAACTTGATCCTTGAAGTGTGTAATAATTAAACTATCCTTGAGCATTCATCACCGATTAACTTACATGAATAAAGAAAATAACATGAACACAAGAGACACCAGATTTACCGTGGAAACCCAATATGGGAAAAACCACCAATGTAACTAGTTACTATTTTTCATTCTTCTGAAGTGATGCCTGGTTAGAAGCCAACCTGGTAAAAGGTTACAAAACACATTGTTAGGTGTGACCTTGTTAGAGGATTCAATCACCCTGCTAGGAGTGGCCTTGTAAGAGGTCTTGAAACAATTCAATAGAACTGTTACCTTGTTAGAGGATTTACAAAATGGTTGTTAAACCAACTCGGTTAAGAGATTTTGATATCACTGCTACAATTGATAAAAAGTAACAATGAAATGACCTGCAACTAAATTGCTGAATATAGATCTATATTCTATTTCACTAGATCCTTACTGATCAATTAAATATTTACTGCTCCTCAAGGATATCTGACCATCCTTCAAAATTCACACACACCTTTCTTCAAAATGATTTCTGCATGCTGTATATCTTTTATTCACCACTTGACTTTCTATATATATATGCCATTTCATAATCATTTAGATTGTCAAGTCGGCACTAATAATTATTATAACAGTCAGCTAGGATAAACAAACTGTAATAACAAAATTCTTTGAAATGGTCGACCTTGCTCGGTAAACATTAATCCTAAAAAGATTTCCTTCGGTGACCGAGAGAACTTGGTAACCACAGCGAATTCTGCAACATCCTTTGGAGACCAAGAGAGCTCAGTAACCACTAATTTTCCTTCGATAACCGAGGAGGCTCGGTTAACACTATTACCTTGTCATGTTTCCTTTAGACACCTGAGAGAACTCAGTAGACACTAAAAACTGCCTAGCTGACCGAGTGAACTCGGTAGATACTGAGAACCACTTAGCTAACTGACTGAACTCGGTAGATACTAAGAGCGATAATTGATATGACATTTGTGTGACATCAAAGACAACACATAGCTAATCCAACAATGTCCTTCAG
The DNA here is from genome assembly GCA_027943335.1 of Chamaecyparis obtusa. NCBI lineage: Eukaryota > Viridiplantae > Streptophyta > Pinopsida > Cupressales > Cupressaceae > Chamaecyparis > Chamaecyparis obtusa. The sequence goes on from BSBK01013306.1 coordinate 36,892, forward strand.
ACAATTGTATCCAACAATCTCCCTCTTTGGCATTGATGGCAACACAACATGTCATAGCACAATGAAATTTCACAGAGAAACCAAGAGTAAGAAACATATCCTTAGCTTCATTCTGATTCCCATCATCTTCAAACTTCTTTCTCTGACTGAGAACTCTCCCTCTTAACTTCTCAAATTATTCTTCTTAGAAATTTTTTGAAATGACAACAAACTCTCCCTCTTTGACAACACATGCCAAAGACAACTTACACAGTTTTGGTAAATATCAATGTACCTTATGTACTGATTCATATGCAATGATTCCCTAACTATGCTGCATCAACTGATTGATCTTCAACATGTTATGGTTGATGCATCACTAAAACTTTATTTAGTGAACCTCGAACAGGGGAGTGACCCCTAACTTGCCTCTTAGATAGAAGAATGCATCCTTAGGTAGTGGCTTGGTGAAGATATCTGTAATTTGTTCTTTTGTATGAATATATTCCAATCTGATTTCCTTGTCATGCACCAATTCTCTAACAAAGTGATATTTAATTGCAATGTGCTTGGTTTTGGAATGCATTACTAGATTCTTTGAAATATTTATTACACTTGTATTATCACAAAACATAACAACTGGTTCATTGATCTCAACCTTCATGCCTTCCAAAAGCTGTTTAAACCATATAATATTAGAGTAGTTTACTGCTGCAGCAACATATTCTGCTTCTGCTATGGATTGGGATGTGCAGTTTTTCTTTTTACTAGTCCAAGATACTAATCTCTTGCCAAGAAAGAATGCTCCACCACTTGTACTCTTTCTGTCATCAATGTTTCCTGCCTAATCAGCATCAATAAACACTTTTAAATCCAGATTGCCTCCAAATTTATACCACAAGCCATAATCTTCAGTTCCCCTTAAATACCTCAAGATTTTTTTGATTGCCATCATGTGATTTTCTCTGGGTTTAGCCGAGAATCTTGCCACTATTCCAACTGCTAAGGCAATATCAGGCCTTGTGTGTACTACATACTATAATTTTCCAATCATTGATCTGTATAAGGTCTGATCTATCTTTTGAATCATCATCTTTGGTAAGCTTCAGTCCAGTACACATGGGTGTACCAACTGGTTTTGAATCTTCCATACCAAATTTCTTAAGTATTTCCCTGATATATTTAGACTGAGTAATGTAGATACCATTTTTGTTCTGCTGAATCTGAAGTCCAACAAAGAATTTTATCTGACCAAACATAGACATTTCAAATTCTTTGTTCATAAGCTCTGAAAATTCTTTGCACTGATCATCATTTCCTGTAAACACAGTATCATCCACAAATATTTCTGCCAAAACAATTTTGTTATTTGATCCTTCTTTGATGTATAAATTGCTGTTGTCATTAGCCCTTTTGAAATCAATCTGAGTAAGATAGTTATGTAATCTTTCATACCATGCTCTAGGAGCTTGTTTCAGACCATACAATGCTTTGTGTAATTTTTAGACCATATCCCTTTTGTCTGGATCAATAAAACTTTCAGGTTGCTCAATGTAGACTTCTTCCTCAAGAATACCATTGAGAAAAGTAGATTTGATATCCATCTGATATACCTTAAATCCTTTATGTGCTGCATATGCAAGTAAAGTCCTCACACCTTCTAATCTTGCAATAGGAGAAAAAGTCTCTCCATAATCTATTCCTTCTTCTTGAGAATATCCTTTACATACCAATCTTGCTTTGTTTCTTGATACTTGATCATCTTCATTCAACTTATTTCTGAATACCCATTTTCTCCCAATTACATTTTTATCTTTAGGCCTAGGTACAAGAGTCCATGTCTTATTTTTCTCTATTTTCTCTATTTCTTCATTCATAGCCTCAATCCAACTTTCATTTTCTAATGCATCTTTGACATTTTTAGGTTCAAAATCAGCAAATAAACATGTACCTTTTAGTTTACTTCTTGTCATAGTACCAACTGATTTGTTTCCAATAATCTGATCTGGTTTATGATGCTTTTTGACGTACTTGGCTAATATAGGTTCCTTGCTTCTTGAATGAGTTACATTGTCATCTTCTTCATCTTTAGGTTTAGATTGCTCAGGCTTGGTAGATACTTGCTTGGTAGCTTTAGACTGAGACTCGGTACTTTGTGACTCGGTCTGAACTTCTTCTTGTGACTCAGTTATTGTACTGGGCTCGGTAGATGTAGTCTCCTTACATGTGTCTGGCAATGTATTAGGTTCGATGTAAACAAATTTTTTGTAGTCCTCTGGATCCTTTTTGCTTTCTTCTTCAATCTTTTCTGCAAACTCATCAATTCTCACATGTGCACTTTCTATGATTTTGTGAGTAGACAAATTTAGACATCTATATGCCTTACTTTTGCTAGAATATCCCAAAAATATTCCTTCATCATGTTTTACATCAAATTTTCCTTTTCTAGATTCTTTTAAGATGTAACATTTACTACCAAATACTTTTAGGTAACTTACATTTGGTTTGTAGCCATACCATAGCTCATATGGAGTCTTGAATGTGTCTTTTCTCAGCTGTACTCAGTTCAAGGTATGAACTGCAGTGCTGATAGTTTCCTTCCAGTATTTCATAGCAATGTTCTTTTCAATCATTAGAGTCTTTGCATAGTCCATGATAGATCTGTTCCTTCTTTCAGCTATTCCATTCTGCTCAGGAGTTCTCGGGGCTGATACATGTCTTTTGATTCCTCTTTCAATGCAAAAATTATTGAATTCGTGGGAGGTGCATTCACCACCTCTGTCTGATCTCAAGCATTTTATTCTTTTTCCTATTTCCTTTTCTACTCTTGCTAAATACCATTTGAACTTCTCAAATGCTTCAGACTTTTCTCTTAAATACATAACAATCATCATTCTAGAATAATCATCAACACAGAGAATAAAGACTTTTTCTCTGGTATAGCTCTCAATTCCAGTAGGTCCACATAAATCAGTATGTACAATTTCCAAAATATCTTCAGACTGATAGTTTTTACTTTTGAAACTAGACTTTCCCATTTTACCAATTTGACAATTCTTGCATAGACCAACATCAGGTTTCTTCAAAGTAGGAATACCTCTTACTTTCTTGAATTTGCTTATTTTTATCATGTTGTCAAAATTTACATGACATAACCTTTTGTGCCATAACCAACTTTCTTCAATTTGAGCAATAAAACATGAGTAATCACCAAGATCAAGATAAAACAGGTTACCTTTGGTTTGTTTGCCTGATCCTATCAGTTTTCCTTTGTCATCCAGCAGTCTTGCTTTGCCATTCATGAATTCAACCTTGAATCCAATGTTGATTAGCTATGCTACACTTAGAAGATTATGCTTTATTCCTTCGACCCAATATGCATTATCACATATAAGTTCTTTGGTTAATGAAATTCATCCCTTTCCTTTTATACAACAGGGTTCATTGTTTCCAAACCTTACATTACCACAATCAAATTTTTCAAAGTGTTCAAACTTGGTCCTGTCACCAGTCATATGATGTGAACATCCACTATCTATAATCCATGTATCATTCTTTGTTATATGAGAGATAAGTGCCATCTCATCTTCATCATTATCAAATTCATCTTTTACAGCAATGAAAACAATTTCTTCTTCACTATCATCCGAATCTTTAGCTAAAAAATATGTTTTCTTACCTTTATCCTTGAATGATTTGAAATTTTTCTTGCCATTGTACTTGTAATTTTTCTTCTCATCTTTGCTTTGCTTGTTTGGACACCTAGCTACAATATGACCAATTTCTTCACATGAAAAATAGATTAAGGGAGTTTTACCTTTGTATTTTCCTCTGCCTCTTGAATACTTCTTTGCAAGTAATGCTTCAATAACTTCAAGATCGCTATCAGAACTTTCCTCTGATTCTTCTTCACTTTCTGATTGGATTTTCTTCGCTTTCTTGAGTGAAAGTTTGGCCTCAAAAGCTGATTCAATATTTTTACAAGTTGGAACATAGTTGTCATAGTTATCCAGTTCAAAGGCTGTCAATCTTCCAACTAAGGCATCCAAAGTTATATTGTGATTTTCTTCACATCTTCTTTCTTGAATAGTAGAAACTCTTATTGCATAAATAAGGAGTAATGTTCTAAGAACCTTACTTATAACCGTTTCATCATCAATTTTTCCTCCAGAAGCTCTAATTGCACTAACACTTGTCTTGATCCTTTCAACATATTTTGCAATGTTTTCTTCTTCTCTCATTTTCATTTGATCAAACTGTCCTCTTAGGCTCTCTGCTTTGGCTCTCTTCACATTGTCATCACCGCCATAGATTTTCTTCAGCTTGTTCCACATTTCATGAGTAGTTGTGTAGTCTTTGATTTCATCAAATTCTTCATAGCTAAGAGCTGATGCAATGTCTATCATCATAGTGTTATGGTTCTCCTTCTCTGCAATGTCTTCAACAGTTAATGTGCCAGTAGGAATTGTATATTCTTGATCAATATATTTGCATCCTAAATCACCAATGGAAGCCAGATGTAGTCTCATGAGACCTTGCCATGCTGAAAAGTTATTTCTGTTAAGCCTTGGAATTTCTCTTTTGTAAGACATCTTGATCTTTAGCTTAGGTCCTTGAAACCCTTCCTGCAAGCAACAAAAGCTCTGATACCAATTGTTGGAAAGATAGATGCAGTAACTGAGAGGGGGGGGGGTGAATCAGTTAACCATAAAAATATTGCCACTGATCCCTTAAATATCTTAACAAATTATTTACTATGCCAGTCGGTAAATATATAGAGAAATGTTGAAAACTTGATCCTTGAAGTGTGTAATAATTAAACTGTTCTTAAGCATTCATCACTGATTAACTTACATGAATAAAGAAAATAACATGAACACAAGAGACACCAGATTTACTGTAGAAACCCAATATGGGAAAAACCACCAATGTAACTAGTTACTTTTTTTCACTTTTCTAAAGTGATGCCCAATTAGAAGCCAACCCGGTAAAAGGTTACAAAACACACTGTTAGGTGTGACCTTGTTAGAGGATTTAATCACCCTGCTAGGAGTGGCCTTGTAAGAGGTCTTGAAACAATTCAATAGAACTGTTACCTTGTTAGAGGATTTACAAAATGGTTGTTAAACCAACTTGGTTAAGAGATTTTGATATCACTACTACAATTGCTAGAGAGTAACAATGAAATGACCTGCAACTGAATTGCTGAATATAGATCTTTGTTTTGTTTCACTAGATCCTTATTGATCAATTAAATCTTTGCTGCTCCTCAAGGATATCTGACCATCCTTCAAAATTTGCACACACCTTTCTTCAAAATGATTTCTGCATGTTGTATATCTTTTATTCACCACTTGACCTTCTATATATATATGCCATTTCATAATCATTTAGATTGTCAAGTCGGCACTAATAATTATTATAACAGTTGGCTGGGATAAACAAACTGTAATAACAAAATTCTTTGAAAGGGTCGACCTTGCTCGGTAAACATTAATCCTGAAAAGATTTCCTTCGGTGACCGAGAGAACTCAGTAACCATAGTGAATTCTGCAACATCCTTTGGAGATCGAGAGAGCTCGGTAACCACTAATTTTCCTTCGATAACCGAGGAGGCTCAGTTAACACTATTACCCTGTCATGTTTCCTTTAGACACCCAAGAGAACTCGGTAGACACTAAAAACTGTCTAGCTGACTGACTGAACTCGGTAGATACTGAGAACCACTTAGCTGACTGACTGAACTCAGTAGATACTAAGAGTGATAATTGATATGACATTTGTGTGACATCAAAGACAACACATAGCTAATCCAATAATGTCCTTCAGACAATTGTATCCAACAGTACAGTATGAGGTAAATTGGTATTGAGAATAATGATTCTGAAAATCATATGTCAATGCAAGTATTACTGACATTTTTATGTACTAATTAAAGTGTAACCACAATTGTAAAATATCTTAATTGAGGAGATCCTAATAGATTTTATATTGTAAATCCTTTAAAAGGATACATCTCTTAGATTAGAGTTGTAAAATCCTTTCGCTAGGTAGACTCAATCAGTCGTTAGACTCTTAAAATGGTGAATAATCTTAATAGGGTAAGCTATCAGAAATAGCTAACATTGTACCTCTAACTAAGAAAGATTTATATTGCAATAGTGAAGTATTATGGGTGTCATCCCCGCTACAATTTTTTCCTCTCACCAAGTATTTTTGCGATACCAAAATCATTGTGTTATGAGTTGTGTTTCATGATTTTTAATTGTTTACATATTTTTATGTTAATACATGCAAAGTTATCAAATTTTGTGAATGGTTATAAAGTTAGATAAAAGTGTTTTGTATTACTAATTCACCCCTCCCCTCCCAGTACCTAACTTTCCATAAATTAATCCAACATGAAATACCCTAAAAGTTCTATTCACATTTCTAGTATTTTATTTAGGTTCCAATTGAGACTATTTCTTGTTCTTATTGCATTTATGATAATTTGTGAGTCTTCTTCAATCTCAAGGTTTTGAATTCCTAAATTTATACAAAGGAATATCCCTACTACTAAGGCCTCCATTTCCACTATATTTTTGGTAGTGTTACCAATAGGTTTATCAAAATTTTAACATATTTTTCCTTCCCAATTATGATCTACACATCTAATTTATATTTCTCCTGGGTTTCCTCAAGATGCTCAATCAAAACTGAGCTTATACCATTCCCTTTGTGGAGGTGTCCATTTGTAGTGTTCTCGTACCTCCTTGTTGTTATTTTTCCCTTTACCATAGTCTAGGGGAATAATTAGGCCAAACCACTCTTTCCTCATATCACTATCCCAGTAAGAGAAAGATCCTTCTATATGATTTTTATTACTTAGTCTATTATTTAAAGTTTCCATGATGGTAGCTTCAATCTTGTTTTGGAGACATATCTCATCCATTATCTTGTCTTGAAAGATTCTATGGTTGTGTTCTTTCTATATTTCCCATACTACTATTGATGGATCTATTTTCTAGATAAATTTATATAAGGTATTGTTGTTATTGATTGGCCAAGTTTTCATTCAATCTATTAGATTATTAGTCATTGTAGTCTTAAGTTGAAATTTTATGTGTAACCATTGCCAATATTTCTCAGCATAAGGGCATGTAACTAATATATTATCCACTATTTGAGCCTTCTTTTTGATGGAGTTGATGAAAAAAAACCCACATCTTCGGAGAACAACTGGACACAAACACCTGTCACAAAAAGAGAGAGAAGCAAATAGCTATGGAGGCCTGAATGCATTAATCCACGAGAGAGGAGAAATCCTTGATGTGCAAAAACAAAATTTGTAATCAATAATGAAATGTTAGAAAAGGTTACAAAGTGTTATGAGATCAATCCTTATAAAAGGAGAACAGAAAACCTAAAAAGGTAAAACCCTAGGTTGCATAATAATAATTAATAAAGATATTAATTATTATATGCCTAAAGTTTAGCTTAAGTAGAAAGAGGTAATAAGTGACTAAATAATTAAATCAATATGACTCAATTAATCAGTAAAACACTTTATTACTCTAACACCCCCCCTTAAGATAAACTTTGCAAGAAGCTAAAAACCTAGAAAGAACAACTAAAAGAAAATGGGTCCTAGTAACAAGGGCCTAATCAGGTACCCAAGTACAAAAGAGAGTCTCTACAAAGTGGAGAAATAAAGAAAACCACATGGGAAAAAATCTACTCCAAAAAGAGACAAAGACTAATCTGAAGGACAGAAGAAGCCTCCAAAACTAGGAATGTTCCAGAAAATAGGAACAAAGATGAACATGTACAACATCACTGAAGCATGAAACTGCAAACTCTGTCAATGAGAAACTGATGATCTGAAAGTCTTCCATAGAAATATGACCAGGTAGAGAAGACTATAATCTGCACAAGTGCCCTCAAATAACACTACTCAAATTAGGAGGCAAACAAAGGCAAACACCTGAACTTGAAGATACAGATGGCATAAACACCAAAAGCCTGAAGAACTGATCAATCAAAGTTGAAAGAGTGCATCCAAAAATAGGAAAGAAAAGAGTGTCCATATGATAAATGATCCATCTCACCGGAATGCATAGGTACCCAGCCAATGCAACCACCTAGTACATAGGATCAAATACTAAATACATAGCTCACACAATCGAACCAAGGAAGTAGTAGAACCAAAAATTGAGACCCCCCTATATGGTTGACAAGGGAGTAATGACAAGTACACTGAAAAGATTGTCCAATATGAACTGCATGATGAAGATGAATCTGAAACATCGAATGTACAGAGAGAGTACAAACACAAATAAAGATACCTAAGGCTAATGTCATTGGAGGAATGCTCACATGACAAAAGAAGATGGAAAACATCAAAACCACCCTGACACTTTATAATGGAGTACGAGTACATAAAGCACGAACATGTGCAAGATCCCATCAAAGCAATAGAATGGCACCTTATCTCAGTGTGTGTGCATAAAATAATGCTACAAAAGTGAAGTATACGCTACTCAAAGAAGATCAAAGGATGCTAAAACAAAATAACAACCTAAGATGAGCCATCCCCCAAAGGGAAGAGATCCCAGGACTTGAAACAACCAAGATATCCACCAAACTACAAAAAAAAAAGAATCTGAATAAAATGAACCTAGAGCAGAATCTAGAAAAATGACTTATAGCACTGAAGAGCTCTTTGAACAAGCTTTCTAATGATATATCATTTTCTGAAAATGGAATCTGGATGCGCAAGATAGAGCTCCCGGAGTGCAGAACTGAAGATCTAGCTTTGATAGAGAAAAACACCATCAAAAAAATAAAACTAGAAAATATAACCTCCAGATCTTTCTGACGATATCTGGTTTGCCAAATTTTGACACCGTATACTCAAGATATGAACAAAAAATCAACAGCTGCACTGGAGGGCCAAAAGAAGGTGTCTACAAGGATCTGAGGATGGGTGATGTCAGAAAAAGGACAAAAAACCACATCAAACCATCAGATATGATAATAGCTCAGAAAGAGATTTCTGGAAATATCTCATTTTCCAAAAACAGAGCCCGGATGCAACAGAAATGGATCCCAAAAGGCAGGAGGTCTAAAATGCCATGATCACAGAGAACATCTGACTTTGATAGCAAAAAAGAGCATCAAAATAGAAAAATCATAAAACCATACTAGAAAATTCAAATCAGGCTCGGAACTAACTTTTTGATGATATATTGCACACCCAATTACGATCCCATATGCCTGAGAGATTCATAAAAAAGCCCAGGTACCCTAAAAAAACTCAAAAAAAGAGAAAGAATTGTTGACATCAGCAGTCTACGGCATTAAATTTGATGGAAAAATGGCCATCACCGTAGAAAAGCACTTGAGGCTGAAAAATCAGGCCCTGGTCATGTGGGTGACCAGAGGCTTAGGAAAAAAATGCTTGGGCCAACAAGGGCGATCGTTGATGTGACTGAGGGCTCGTGGAGACTGTAGGTAACTGACGGTTAACCATGGGACCATCGATGGTGACCGCACGATTGACCGGCGTAGTCACCGTCAGCGGTGACCGTGGGCCACCCTCAGCAGTACACCGGTGGCTGCTAGGCAGTGCATCCAATAATTTTTTTTAATTTTTTTTTTAACAATCACTTGCGTCAGCATGCCTTGGAGTGCATGCTAGGGTTGTACGACCCTGGTATGCAAAAAAAATTTGCCTCAGATCGCAATTTTTCCAAAAATGTCAAGCTTTATATGGATTTTGACTATCTCAGGCCTTCTAGACGTAACCATGAGGTTTGTTTGGGCCAGAAGTGTTCCAAAAAATATTGATCACCTTGGGATCCGTGTTGGGGTTGATTGCAAAATTTTTTTTCTCATAGATTCCAATTGTGTCCAAATTTGACAAACTTTAAATGGATCTTGGGATTCTTGGATGCTCTGAACGCAACTGTGAGGTCCATTTGAAGTGAAGATGACCAAAAAATAGGTCCCCCCAGATCTGATAGGAAACCCTCTCTGAAAATGCAGATCTGACAAACACAATTGAATCTCTCAGGAAGAGGATAGGGGCAAGCAGATCTGATGCTCTGATACCATGATGGAGTTGATGAAAAACAACCCATAGATCCCAAGAACACCTGCATGCAAACACCTGTCATAGAAAGAGAGACAAGAAAATAGCTATCGAGGCCTGAATGCATTGATCCATGAGAGAGGAAAAATCCTTGATGTGCAAAAACAAATGTGGCAATCAATAATGAAATGTCAGAAAAGGTTACAAAGTGTTATGAGATAAATCCTTATAAAAGGAGATCAGAAAACCTAAAAAGGTAAAACCCTAGGTTGCATAATAATAATTAATAAAGATATTAATTATTATATGCCTAAAGTTTAGCTTAAGTAGAAAGAGGTAATAAGTGACTAAATAATTAAATCAATATGATTCAATTAATCAGTAAAACACTTTATTACTCTAACACTTTTTCCATAGGACACATTTGGATGGTCTCTTGAAACCAATTTTCCTGAACCATTCATTTGTGATGATTCTCTTTTGTAGTGCAGTCCTTAAAAAGGTATCTTCTTTCAGTAAGCATACTTTATCCCAACACATATAAAAGGTAGGTTATCATTTGTTCCATTTTCCATTTTCACCAAAGATTCATATCATTCCTTTATTGTATATGATCTTGTCTTGGATCTTGTCCGAATTAGTTTGTCATTTCCTTTTTTAGGAAAGATCTATCTTTCATTAAAGATATTTTGAAGTTTTATTTTATCTTCTTGGGTTAATGTAGTATTATCAATGGGCCTCTAGATCCATCCTAAAATGCGGTCATCTTTTGGAAATAAGATATAATTATTGAAAGATTTCCCCATAGATTGACTAGTTTATCTTTTATTCCTAGAGATATAATGTTGTCCAGAGGTGCATATCCGCCTCATGAGTCTTCCCAAAATAGAGATGAGTTGTCTTTTCTGATGTCCCATCTAATTTTCTTTGTAATAATTTCCTGACACTCCAATATGAAATTGCAAGCCCTTGAACCTTTACGGGGGTTCCTTATTCTGAATATAATGGTTATATCCTTATTGTTTAGTATTTTTTGTTAATATTTTGACCCATTTGTTGCTTGGTTCTTGATACATTTTCGACCCCAACTTAGCCTCTAATGCCAAATTTTCCATTTGTATTTTTTTATGCTCAGACCTCCTACTTATTGAGGTCTAGTAATTTTATCTGAGCTCATTAATTCCATTTTTTTGTCAAAAACTCCTTGGAAAAATAAGTTTTTCCAATTTCTTATCTATCTTATCTTTCACAAATTTTGATAACATCATACATGACATTTGGTATGTGGGCATTGTTGATAATACTAATTTGATCATGGTTATTCTACCTACAGTTGAAATTTACTTATTGTTCCAGCTGTCCATTTTGTTTTCTATCCTTTTTACCAGAGGGTCCTATAATTTGGTTGTTTTGTTTCCCTTATCTATTGGCATACCTAGATAGTTTAATGGGAAGATTTCTTTTTTGAAGTCCAATATTTGTCACTGTTATTTCTCCTAATTTAATTTTGTGTTCACCATCTCCTTGTAGTTTATAGCTTCTTGTTTTGGATTTTTTGTTGGTAATAGAGTGTCACCAACAAAATCTTCATGAGTAATGTTGGCTAGTCTTTCTATTAATTTAATTATTGATATTAGTCCTATATCTATTACTTTGTTTGTTACTTTTTAAAAGGCTTCCTCCATTATTATAAATAAGAATGGAGATATAGAGTCTCCTTCCCTTAGACCTCTTGAGCTATCAAAAAACCTTTAGATTATGCATTTACGAGGATAGAAATTTTAGAGGTTGAGATGAATTTGAATATAAGATTAATCCATTATTTGGAAATCCAAAGTATTCCATGCTCTAACATAAGAATCTCCAGTCCACTTTGTCATATGCTATTTGGATATCTAGTTTAATTATCATACATGGGTTTTTTGTATTGAACTGAATAGATGATCTCTTGTACTGTAATAATTCCATCAAATATAGATCTATTAAGGACAAAGTGAGTTTTTTCTTTAAGATGATCCTAGGTAAGAGTCTTTTGAGCTTATTTTACAAATATTTTTATAGTATTTTATAGACTGTATTACAAAGGGATATAGGTATAAAATCCTCGGGCTCTTGTTGTTGGATTACTGAGAGGGGGTTGATCAATAATTGGTGATTCTTTAAACCTTAAAAATTTAACTCTAATTCAACTCGACAACAACTCAATAAGATATACTCCAATAGTAATCAAAATTAACTTTTTCAATCAAAAACTTATGTAATCATTAAATAACATTCACAATAAACATTCAACACATTTTACAATAGTATTTAAAGTGGAAACCCAATTTTGAAAAAAAAAACAATGGGAATTGTCACTCGCTAATCAAAATACTCTTCTGAAGTATACTCGGTTAAGAGTCAATCTTGTTAAAAATTACAATGCACAATATTAAATTTGACCGTGTTAGGGGATTTTCCTTAGATCTGTTAGGGTCTTCCCCCTATTAGGAGTGGTCTTCTTAAGGGTCTTTAAGAACTCTTCTATAATGTCACCTGTCTCAAGGATTTAGAATACGACTGTTAAGTCCCCTAGATTAAGATAATTTCTTTCTTCAAATGTTTAAAAAATATATTATAAAACTTGATCTCTAAATCAAAAACTACCTCTTGCTTGGTTAGAGCCCTTATGCACTCTTTGTCTTCACTTGTTTCCTTCACTAATCACTGGCCTCAAAACTTCATCAATCTCTACTTGAAGACTCAGATTTAAACCTTTTTCCTTCTTCACTACATCACTTGGTTACACATCCACACTTCAACTTGCTAGCTCACTTTCCATTCAATTCCATCCTTTATATAGACTATGTGTTTCCTCTTAATCTCCTTTATTATATTTTCCTCCATTTATCCTCAACCTTCAGATCATTCTCTTAAAATTTTTAATGAGCTTGGCAATTAGTAAAATATTTTATCATGACCTCAGAACTTGAACTTTTCTCATAAATTGTACCTCCACTTTTTTTCTGCTTAGATCTTTACCATTGATTATCACCTTAAATTTTTCTCAATCATAGATATCTTCAACTAACAATTCTTCATCCTTAGAATCTTACAAAGAACTATGGTTCTTCATTAAATGGTGTTATGATCCTTGTATTTAATTTTTTTCCTTGCTCAGTGACTAAGTCCTTTTCCTTCAAAATAAATTTTGTTTTTTTTCTTGATAACTAAATCGTTATACTCTGTGTCTTGGATTCCTTTCTCTTTACCAACACTTACTTTCCTTTGACAGAATAACTTCTTCTTGCTCGGTAATGAAACTACTTTCTTTGAGGACTTGTCCAATTTCTTTTGCTAACTCGATATCATCAAATGTAAAGTAAAAAAAATTAAACACTTATTACCTTATCATTGTCTGATATATAAATTAGCTTCCCAATTAAGCTCTTCAACTTCAAAACTTTTCACTTCATATTTTTCCTTAACTCTCTCAACTTATACCATACTCCTAATGATATCAAAACTCAATATAAACCAAAAATAAATTTCTTGAAATCAATGAAAAAATGAAAAATAATCTAATCCTATTTCAATATTGTATACCTCTAATCTCAGTCTTCATCATCATCACCATTAGTTATAGTTAACAATCTCCCTCTTTCACATTGATGGCAACACTGTTAATTGATGATGGAAATACTCTAGTATCTCAATTCTACTATTTTCTCCCATTGAACCTTATCATCTTCTCCTTATTTGGGTTCATTAATAATCTATTAATTATGCTCAGTAATCTTCAATAGCTCATTATTTTTTTGTTTATAGTCATAAATACTTAATTCTCCCTCTTTGACAATAATACCAAAGATGCATACTCCTGAAAATTTCTTCATGAAATAAATCATACTAGCATGTACTGATATCTCATTGCATACATAATTATTTTTCACAACTTTAGGCATCACCTAAAGACTCAAGACTAGCATCAACTCATAGAATTGATATTCTAATGAATCCTTGAATTGATGTAGTATGCATCCCACTTTAGTGAATATTGGATAGGGGAAGAACCCCTAATTTACCTCTGAGATAATCAAAATCATCCCTCAATAGTGGCTTGGTGAATATATCTTATATCTTCTACTTTGAATTCACATACTCCAATATCACATACCTGTCTTGAACTTGTTCTCTGAAGTAATGATACTTGATAGAAATTATGGGCTTGTTATTGGAATGCATCACTGGGTTCTTTGTTATGTTTATATGACTTGTATTTTTACAATAAATAGTAACTCGATCGGTAATCTCCTCTTTCATACCTTCAATTAGTTGTTTGATCCATATAATGTTTAAACAATTTTTATATTTTTTTCTACATACTCTACCTCGACAGTAGATTGTCATATACAACTTTATTTCTTACTCATCCATGTCACTAATCTTTCTTCTAAAAATAAATCTCCTCCAGTTATACTTTTCCTATCATTAATGTAATGCCTCCGTGAGGGATCCCATGCATAATTTGTCTAAAGTACAAGAAAAGTAAATAATGTTTTTTTCTTAAACATTACTAAGATCTTATTTCATAATCCTGCATATTAATATGTCCTTAAAGGTTCCCTTATTGATTTTTACCAACATTAAAACCATTTATTTAATTAACTAACTTAATGAATTCATTTCCTTTTTCTACCTTACATAACATTTATATTTTAGAGAAGATATAGGAACATATATTATTTCTTTCCTAAGCTAAATACATTTATCCTTTCCTTTTCATTTCTTTTCCAATTAACCATATCTACATAATAGAGTATTTATACTTCCAAAACATAATAAGATTGTAATTTGGAGAATCTTACTTTTTATTTTTTATTTAAATCATTCAAAGAGAGATCATACCTAGCATGTACTAATATCTCATTGCATACATAATCATTTTTCACAACTTTAGGCATCACCTAAATACTGAACACTAGCTTCAACTCACAAAATTGATATTCTAATGAATCCTTGAATTGATGTAGCATGCATCTTGCTTTAGTGAATATTGTATAGGGGAAGAACCCCTAATTTACCTTTGAGATACTCAAAATCATCCTTTGGTAGTGGCTTGGTGAATATATCTTATATCTTCTCCTTTGAATTCACATACTCCAATATCATTTACTTGTCTTGAACTTGTTCTCTCAAGTAATGATACTTGATAGAAATTATGTGGTTATTCTTGGAATGCATCATTGGGTTCTTTTTTATGTTTATAGGACTTGTATTTTTACAATAAATAGTAATTGGATCGGTAATCTCCTCTTTCATACCTTCAATTAGCTGCTTGATCCATATAATTTTTACACAATTCATATTTGTTGCTACATACTCTACCTCAACAGTAGATGGTGATATAAAACTCTATTTCTTACTTAGCCATATCACTAATATTTCTCCTAAAAAGAAATCTCCTCTAGTTATACTTTTCCTATTATCAATGTAATGTCCCCGCGAGGGATCCCATCCAGAATTTGTCTAAAGTACAAGAAAAGTAAACAATTTTTTTTTCTTAAACATTACTAAGATCTTATTTCATAATCCTACATATTAATGTCCTTAAAGGTTTCCTTATTTATTTTTACCAACATTAAAACCATTGATTCAATGAACTAACTTAATCAATTCATTTCCTTTTTCTACCTTACATAACAATTATATTTTAGAGAAGATATAGAAACATATTATTTCTTTTCTAACCTGAATACATTTATCCTTTCCTTTTCACTTATTTTCCAATTAACCATATCTACATATAGAGTATTTATACTTCCAAAACATTATAAGATTGCAATTTGGAGAATTATACTTTTCATTTTTTATTTCAATCATTCAAAGAGAGATAGGATAGATGATACATAATTACATTTCTTTATTACAACTTTCTGAATTACAAATAAACACTCCCTTAAATATTTCTAAAACTTAAACTCTATAATTACATTTCTTGTTTCTTTCAATTTTAAATATAATTACATCAAATTTCCTGAGGGCTTACAATTAGATCTTTACATCTTATTTTTTCAATAAATAATGGTACATGATACAATATAGGAAGTCTTCATCACTGTATAAATCTGAATCCAAGCCAAGACATAAATCACAAACAGTACCTCAAATGAGATTTTCCATCCAACCATGTGAAACTTGTGAAGTTAAACCCCCCATGATAGGAGATAGAATGAAGGTACACACAAGGCCTAAGGAAATATAAGGAAAAATAATCATTCACCCAAATGCCAAAAATAAAAGGCATAAGAAAAAACATATCACCATACTAAACAAAAAGGTTAAGGTTCTTGTATACCACTTAGGTGAGTGTCATCACACAACTTGTGTATTGGGATCCTCCCTGGAAACCATGTAACCACATCCCCTTTTATGTGAAGGATCCACCTTGGTAGTTACCCATGGTCCTAGTACTCCAACATTTTTATGCGGAATTAACATCATTTCTTTCATTATCTTTTGAAAGCCCCCCTTCCCAAGTTAATTTTATAATTATCACTTAATTAAAAACTCAACCATAGGATCCCATGGAAACCACTTTTGGTTCTATAACCTATGGTGAGACACTCACCTAGGGTACCTAGTCCCCTATCCCAACACAAGCCAAAGGGATAATGAAATACTTCAAATGTTCTGGTTCATAGGTTTAGGAAACTCTCCTCCTTACACAAGCCCTCACGATGAGTCCTAACCTTATCTATATGCATTAAAATAATCATAGCGAGGATGTAAAAAAAAAGAAACATTAATTAAAACATTTTGATTAAACCAATCCAATAATTTTAACATTCAGAGAGGTGAACGGATGCAGAAAAAGATCAGGATCAAAATTCAGAAGACACAAACCAAACCCCAAGCCATAAGGTGATCAAAATAGATTCAAGCATGACCCCAAACTCCAATAACTATATTCTAAGAGGCCAATAAAAGCATTTTCATAGGAAAATATGAGTCTCCTCATAGGATATTATGAGTAAATAGGTGGGTATGTGTAAGATCATGGTATTGCAAAAAGTGGTGATGTGAAAAAGAAGTCATGATTGATAGACTCTTTGAAAAACAACTATAACTTTTAAATAATATAACATTTTTGAAATCTGAAATATACATCACATTCTATGCTTCAAATAATAAAATAATAATAAAAAATTCTTTCAATTTGATGAAGTTTAGTCTAAGTTAAGGTGCTCAGACATGAGAGTTTTTATATTCAGGAAAATTTTTGGCAAAAAAATCATAATTAATTATTTATTTACTTGGAAAAAATAGAAAAAAAATATACATCACATCTGGACATGAGTCTACTAATTTTATCTAGAATCTTATAAAAAAAAATTATGATTTGATTTTGTTTAATGTTGTAAGACATACACCTACTTGTTATCTTTCTAGTCCTGATTGATGGACTTATTGAAAGATAGCTATAACTTTCAAACTGTATAAAATTTTTGAAATCCAAAATATGTATCACATTGTATGATTTTCCTACTACAAGAAAAATAAAAAAGTTTTTAATTTGATAAATTTTAGACTAAGTTAACGTGGATAGACATGAGATTTTTTGTATTTTGGAAAAGTTGTAGAAGAAAAATCATAATTAATTATTTACTTGGAAAAAAATTATAAAAAAATAGGTGTCACATTTGGACATGAGTCTACTACTTATGTCTAGAACATTGTAAAAAAAAATATCATTTGATTGTGTTTAAGGTGGTTAGACATACACCTACTTCTTATTTTTTTCTTGAAATTTTCATACTACTACATTAAAAATTTCAATTTTCAACATACAGAATAAATTTTTTTCAAAAAAGACCTAGTATTTTAGAAACTAAATTCAATTTTCTACAGATTCTCTTCTTACATATTTCTGATATGATATTTATAACTTGTTTAATTTTTATGTCAACTTTCTTAAACCTGATTTTATGAATTCTCATCGCCACTTAAGGGCCTAGTTTGGCATACCATGATCCTGTACATATAGTTCACACTTGTTTACTCATATGAGAATTGACTCAAAAGTTCCTAGAATTGACCAAAATTAAAATTACGACCAAAGTGAAGTATGGAGGGTTCTTGGGGAAGGTTTTATAAGGTGTAAATGATGAAGGTCTCTCCTTACCACATCTGTAACCCATCTTGAATGTACAAAACATTTCCAATCAAACACAAAGAAAAAAAAATTAAGGAATCATTAGAAAAATCTACATAAGGAACAAGAAGGAAAAACCACAAACATATATTCCTAATCATTCCTAAATATTCCTAATCTTCCCTAAAATTCTCTAAACCATACATATACAAAGGATAACACTTAATAACATCCAGGGCTTGACCCTTTGGTGAAATGGTGGGGCTTCTTGCCTGTAGTGCCTACAACCAAGGTTCAAGTCCCCATGGGGTCACTCTCTACCGTGGTTCTCAATGGAGAGTTGTTACCTTGAACCTTGGTAAAATAGTGGGGCTTCTTTCCTATAGAGCTTACAACCAACGTTCAACAATTTAAAGTGCCTACAACCAAGGTTCAAGTCCCCATGGGGTCACTCTCTACTGTGGTTCTCAATGGAGAGTTGTTACCTTGACCCTTGGTGAAATAGTGGGGCTTCTTTCCTATAGAGCTTACAACCAAGGTTCAACAATTTAATGTATTGTCTCCAAGGACAAAAATAGTGGTTTTCCCTTTGTAGCTCATATCGATTTTCCTTTCCAATTTAATGGATCTGGTGCAATCGGTGGATTTAGTAGTCTACATTTCCAACAAGGTTGTTTGACCTCAGTTCATTCATGGCACTTGATTCATTAAAGCACTTCAAAGGTATGACCTTTGGTCAAGCTCCATGGTGATTGGGGGTTTGTTTCTACATCAGGACATTATGGCAAGCCATGAGCACTTCATGGCATATGACAGCTTCAAATGGGCTATGGAAAAGAAGAGTTACCAGATACTCAACAACAATTTGTAGATCATGGGTTTGACTATTGGGAAACCTCTAGTGGACAAAATTCATAGAATGTCACACGCAATTTTGGACCTGATACTTTCACCACTTCCTTTGGTTCAACCTCCACCCTGCAACTTGCTACTCCCTGGTCATGCAAAATAGGTCCCTGACCTGAATGTCCCGCTCTCGTCCAGTCACTCTTCTAACACTTGACTAGTAGCTCAGAGCACGCTTGATGATTGGGAAATTGGTAATGTCATGGCTCCACCTGCTGGTTGGGAAAAAGCTTTGCGTTCATCTTCGCCCATGGTAGAATGATCAAGCCAGTAATACTGTTGTATTTCATAGGCATTTTTGATAGGACTATTTTGAAATTTTATAATTATCGATAACTAAAATGTATCCCGGGTCTAGGTTTGGTCTGTTATAACTTCAGGGACTTTTGTGCTCTAATGTATTATCCTTCAAGGATACGTGATTTTCACGTGTAAACCCATATGTAAAAATTGATATATTTCCAAATATGTATACGACTATGATCCCGGGGTTTCTTTATGGTTCTTCCACGGAGGAGTCATTGAAATAGTTTATTAATAAAAATATTGTGGTAACCCCACTTTCGCTTTAAAAAAAAAAAAAACACTTAATAACATCCTTATATACAACAATAACCCTTCCAGGATAAAATCTGAAAGAGATATTCTAATATTTTATTCACCATTCTTCTCGAATACACTAAACATTTCCAATGTCATATCCAAATTAATCTATTATTTAAAAATAGAAACTATGAAGACCATCTCAAAATTGTATACATTTAAACACACACACATATTTAAAGACAATAAGCTGATTTACCCGGTTCCAGACCCTACCTAGAGTCCTGCAAAGAAATCCCTTCCAAAGTTGCGCAATCCACAACACCCTATTCCAAGCTTTGGGTGATGGATTTCTTTCTAGAAAATATCCCTAAATATTTTTTATTGCAATAATTTTCTTCTCCGATAATCACCCCAAATTCAACCAAAGCTCTACTCTCAAATTTTATCTTAGAAGCAAAACTATTAATATTTGTTTGGGAAATCCTAAAATTTCTCCTAATCCAAAAACTTCATTTCTTCCAAATATTAATAGCCAAATATATGGTTTGAGGAGTTGGTTTACGAGAAGAAACAACTCCAAATACTATAGCTGGCTCCAAAAATGAAAGAAACTCTTGTAAACTCAATTAAATGTTTTATTTTCTTTAATAAATTATTTTACCTATTAAGATCATAACTAGATTGAATGTGAAAAGAATTCCCAAATGACTCACATAGCCCAAATGGAAACAAACTAGTATAATTCTTAGGAGGTCTTGGGTTAAAAACTCCTAGGTAAGCTAGTTTTACTAATAAGGAATTTATTTCTCTCATTTATTTGATTTTAATTTTATAATTCATCATTTATTTTATAAGTATACAAATACATATATATGTATGAAGAAAACACATAGTTTATAATTATTAATACATATGCAGGAATATGTGTGCACAAGTATATATACCTAGACATATATAATACATAATCCATACATATGGTTTTATATTGAAAAGATAAAAAATCATAATACATATATATAAAGGAATAATAAAAATATACTCGAAAACATAAATCTCAAAATAAACAAAATCATAATACTATTCAAACCCCCAACTAAGGTGACCTCCAAAATAAGAACCTAAATCAACAAGAAATTCTTAAGAGTATATTGCCAATATCTACACACAACAATGGTCAAGGATTTGAAGGCACATTCAGACCTCTGTAGCTAGGCAAAGTTGATACCTGGTACCTGCATTATCAACTCGAGAGAATATATATACCAACATATATATACAAAATAGTGATAGAAAAGGAGGGAGAGTGTGACTTCGTGTGGAATCACATAGAAGTAACTACGATTTCCTCTCCTCATCTGACCAGCACATCAAATAGTATCATTACCAAATCATAATTGGATTAGTATGGTTAGCTCCAAAATAATCATAACTCCATAATATATAAAAAGAATAAATCATTTTCGTAAACAATATATTCTTATACATATGAATAACATCTCATGCTAATATTGTAAATCATTCAATACCTTCATAAAATAGTTTTATTAACCAAACATATGCTCAAAATGTCTCATCATCTAATAAAAAAAAAAAACATATAATCCATAATACTAAATGTAATGATCATGTTAGTCCAAAATATTAGAGTACTAGGGTGGGAATAACATTCTCTCCACCTAGAATTAGGCTTGCTCCTGAAAGCCTAAAAATAAATATGGGTATGTAGCTCTTATCCTGCTAGCATCCTCCCATGTGGCTGATATATCATCATTGGGGTCCCATAGGACCCTTACTTTGTCTATGCTTCAACCATTGAGGGTCAAAGTCCACTGTTGGAGAATACGTACTGTCTCCAAAGTCAACTTCCCATCCTTTACCTATAAATTATTCCAGTCTAATACATGAGTCCAATCTAGAATATAATCTCTAAGAATAGATAGATGAAACACATCATGAATATGTGTGAGGCTAGGTGGTAGGGTGAGTTAGTAAGAAAATTTTCCTATCCTCTCTAGGATCTCAAATTGATCCACAAACCTAGGTGCCAACTTAGAAAGCTTTTCATAATTGATCAGGATTAAAGTGGAAAATACTGAAATCTAATTTTTCCAAAATTTCATATGTTTTAGTAAATTGCAATTTTGAGGGTCTTCGGTGCATTTCTGGGCAAATATGCTGGCTGGAAACATGATGAAACATCAATGTTTCTAAAATTTTGTTCAAGATTATTTGAATACCTTTCCAACGCATCAAACGGTTTGTAATTCGGAGCTAGGATGAGAAAGTTATGCCTTCTCCAAGTGGACCTAATTTTTATATTTAGTTTTTTGATAAATTTTGATAGTTTTAATAGTTTAATTGTAATAAACATTATGATGACTCTTCATTTCAATTCCAAGGGATTTGTGTGACCCTTGGGATCCATCCGACTTGTATAAACTCCAATTTTGAATAGAATGGAGACAGTTTTTGGTTTGCAATCTTGTTGTTCTCAATTTCGTGTTGAATTCTACAATACTGCAGGTATCACACCAGGTATTGTAATCTGGTTTTCATAAATCAGATCAATAATAGATAGGGCTCTTATGTGGGTGGAATCTCAAAAATACCTTCTCTCTAGTAGAAAACTATAAGTCAACCCTATGAGAATCTAAATAATTTTCCTACCTTTCTTGAGCTATCACAAGGTGCTCTCTGATTCTTTATACCTGCTAATCCATATCCTATAACATCTATGGTCCAAGTAGTACTCTATCCTCTAAGCAGTCCCAACTCAAAGGTGTAGAGAAAGTCTAGCCATAAAGGTCCTAGAAATGTGATAGTCATTGTTGTATGTAAACTCCACTAGGTACAAATAGTCTTCCCAGTGTGTCTCTCTATCCATCATATACATTCTAAGAAAATTTTTAAGTACCTAATTTACCCTCTCCATCTAACCATCAATCTTTGGATGATATGCTGAACTAAAGTTTACCTAAGTCCTTGGATAAGTGCACCAATATGGTGGACAACTTAGTGGCCAAATTAAAAAAAAGAAGAAATTTTTCATAACCAGTACAAGTTCCATAAAATTCAAAATTGTGCTAGGATTTTTTAACTAATGGGTTATGGATTGGTAAAACGTTTGGAATACAACCCATAGGCTTGGAAGCCCATTTTCCCTCCAATTTTGTCCATTTACATGTTTTTTCTTCTTTCAGCTTGATTTCTCAACTTCATCGTCATCAGCTTTACAAATGATCAAGTGTGTATCTCTAAAATTACTACCATCATCTCAGACATCTTCTAAGCTTTTTAACCATATATTTTTTTCTATTTTTGGACAATATTAGCATTGTTAACTTTTAATTTTCTTTTACTATGTCTTAACAGTCCTTACAGGACATATGTCTACCTTTTTATAATAAACTTTTGATTTACTTGACAAAATTCAAAAAAAGATTACATATTATTGTTCTACACTAGATTCTATACACTCTAATAAAAAAAAAATTGCAATTTGGATTATTTTGATGCAAGTTATGCCTGTGCATCTGAACGAGTACAATATTTTTAGGATGCGGTCACTTCAAAAAATCATAAAAATTAAATTACTCAATATAAAATTACAAAACAATATACAACTTCTAGATCTCACTCTTACCTATCATCCTACCAAAGGGTGTTGCAAAATACTAATCTAACTATCTATTTTGTGAAGCGCACAAAAATAGCTATGTTATGTTTTTCTGAAAAAATGAAGAATTATTTTTCATGCATGAGAGGTTTGACCCTATTAATCTTATCCATTTTAAAAAAAAAAATTGTAGTTTATAAACTATATTCAGAGTACTACATTTCTTATTCTTTACAAAAATCCTAGTTTTGAGTGCATGACCCTCAAATCACTTGGTGAAGTTCACATTCTCTGTGATTTCAGAAAAAAAAAAAAGAAAAAAGAAAAGAAAAGTGGCCACTTATACGCACCCTTTTTGTTCACCTTCTTGTTGCACTTAACTGTCTAACACATGTTTCAAACAGATCCATAATTCTGAAGTGAACACATGATATTTGGGCTGAGATAACATTCCTAGGGACACCATGAAACCTAACTATATCCTTCATGAAGACCCTGGCTACTGAGGTGGAAATACAAGATGACTTCATATGAGAAATATGTTCTATGTTGGTTGACTTATCAACTGTCACCATGATAGCATCATGTCTCTGATAAGTGACTGGTAGCCCCAAAATAAAATCAATTGATATTTTATTCCATTTCCATTCGGGAAAGTAAGTGTGGTTGGAGGAGGCCCACTAGGTGATGTTATATCCCTCTTCATACAAGACTAAATTTATATTTTGTCGCAACTCTAAATGGATTTCTCTTAACCCCTAAATGAGCTGAATAAGGAGAATGATGAGCTTCTATCATGATGACCTTCTTAAGGTCCCCTGGAAGTGGAAGATAAATTCAACCTTGTTGTCTTAATAGCTCATCTAATTCTAAAAAATAAAAGAAGAATCTTCCTTCTAAGGCCCTTCCTGATTCTATTTCTTCCTTTACTTCTTGATACCAAGTATCTAAAGTAAGTTTCTACATTATGACTTCTCAAGTCGATAGAAAGAGAGTGTGGATAGGTTCATGTCTCCTTCTACTTAAAGCATGCACTACCACATTTTGTTTTCCTTGAATATATCTAACCTCAAATCATACTCACATAAAAATTCCAGTCCACCTGCACTATCTGGCATTGAGATTTGAATGCGTAAAATTGTATTGAAGGCTTTGGTGATTTTTGTGCAATTCAAACCGATGCCCTAACAAGAATTGTCTCCAACGATTCAAGACATGAACTACTGCTGCCAACTCCAAATCATGTGTAGGGGTAGTTAATCTCATAGTCCTTAATATTTCTATACTCATAAGAAATAACTCTTCCCTCTTGCATTAGTACTTCTAATTATGCCTTCCAAGTGTCCAAGTTGATAAACAACTAATTCTCTCAAAGGCATTGTAACACTTGCCAAAGGTGTCATTCATGCGCTTCCAATGATTTAGAGTACACACCAATATATCATCCAAAATATTATTCATAAATCAAAACTAAGAAGGTCCTAAATACCCCATTCATAAGGCTCATGAATACTGAAGTTGCATTTGTGAGGCCATAAGGTACTACAATAAATTCATAATGTCTATATCAAGTACAAAAGGCTATTTGATGAATGTAGGCTTCGTGAATTCTGTAACTCATGGGTATCGTGACTTAAGTTCAATCTTAGAAATAAATTTTTCCTCCTTCATTTGAGCAATCAAATCATTAATTCTCAGCAAAGGGTACCGACTCTTAATTGTTACCTTGTTGAGATGACCATAGTGAATACATAACCTCAGAGAGCCATCCTTATATTTCACAAAGATAATAGGAGATCCCCAGGGTG